>LD343678.1:154893-171173 GCA_001465055.1 Ptychodera flava | reverse complement strand
ATCACCCTGTAGCAGCATGTCTAGCCTGAATAATAAACACTGCATTACAACGGCAGTTTCTGTTGGCTACTGCAATGTGGTGACCTTTCTATCCGCCAATTAAAACGTGCGTACTACTCCTGCCAATCGAAGTGTCAAAGGTACGCCCTAGCGGAGTACACACTCACTGAAGTGCTCCCGAAAATTATGGTGATATTCTCACTCAAAATTAGAGAAAGCCAAGGAGAACAAATTAGGATATTAGTGTAACGTGCCGAAGAACACCTAGCAGAAAATTTACAGTATGGGAATCACTCTGGAGGCATGGAGCTCAAAAATATGAACTTTCCAGCAGTCGACATCATGGCGTGGTGTTGGTGGACATATTGTAATTTGATACAACAGGTGGCAACGTGGGCAACACCTATGATTCAAGTTTGTGGTCAGCACTCCCACTGTTCCTTCTTCTTGTAATTGCCTTGAATGCGCTGATATTATTTGCTGGGGACGTAGAATTAAATCCAGGGCCATCTACCGAAAAAGAAAAGTCGATGAAGGTACGTAGCGGTAAGGCCACGGCATCAGCGCCAGCATCACCAAGTTACCAGGCTGATGAATTACCAAAACAGAGCTCAGTTATAGATTCAGAAATAGAAATTAGTGTTGGAACAAGGATTATTGGCCAGCTACACAAAATGAGGAAGGAAATAAATGACGAACTGGAGCTAGGGAGTTGACAAAACCATTAGTGACATAACAACGAATATGGAAGACAAATTCAGCGCTCTGAATTGTGAACTGGATTCATTAGGCAAATAGCTTAAAACAAAAAAGAATGATCGGAGAGAAAAAGAAAACGATCTGATAAAAAAGGAGCTACAAAAGTTACGGTATGAAATGGAAAGTTTCGAGAAGATATGACTGAGCTGAGCAAAGAGAGAGACGACCTAGGAAACCGTTCTCGCAGGTATAATGTACTTTTCTACGGTATAGAGCAAGAAGGACATCCAGAATCTTGGGAGGCTACAGAGAAAAAAGTGGAAAAAGTTATCAAAGATACCATGCAAATTGAAAAAGATGTCCACAAATACAACGGGCCCATAGAATCACGAATGCTCAGGGCCCATAACGAAAGTATCAAAACCTATTCGCCGTTATCAGGTAGCGGCCATATTGGATTTAAAACGAGGTCCTTGACGCATAAGTAATAAACAAACAACAAAAGTGCAATCAAAATAATGGCGCCACCGGGAATTTGGACTCGCTGCTTGTTTCGACTTCCAGAATTGTCGTACGGAGAAGTTTAAACATTTGTAAAACGTGAGGCAAAAACACCAAGACGGACACTCCAAAGGGCTCATAAATTCTTTTTTGAAGAATATATCCACAAATACGAAGGTAAGTACACAACGTCTGCATCCGCGTGAAAATAGCAATCAAGCTACATTCTGTTTATGGAGACTACAAATCACTAGAATGCTTTTGGATTTCTGAAGGTGGTCCACGTCGGACACAGTCGACATGAAGTTTTAGCACCCTTCTATGCCCCGATGGCCTTCTGTTCTTTGTTTACGTCTCTGAAGGTTCATGCGAGGACAAGTACCGGAGACCGCCGTCAAATTGCCTACAATGTCTCCAAATTTTTTTTTATGCGACGGCGTCTATTTTTAGACTAACAGATGTATATGACCCCTTTCATGACTCAAAATATGTACACATTGTTTCTTCTTTGCAGTGTACGTGTTCGTAAATGTAGTATGAGGAAACCACAAACATTGGCGGTTTTGAAATTTGTACAAAATATATATATCTCTGTGATGAATTTTTTCAGGTTTGGGAATAGAATTGGCCAGATAGATTGAAAGTATGGTTGGATATGATACATCAATACAAAGTTTGGAATAATATACCAAAACAAACTCATGCTGGTGAAATACAACTCCAGATAAAAAAAGCAATAGTAAAATAATGTCAATTCTACCTTTTTGCACCTGTATAAATATTTCATAAATTTAATTTATTTAATACTTTCTTTTTATATTAATATAGTCCAAGTATTTGATAATGGTGTGAAGATTCGTGCCAAATGCTATAGGTCACTGAAGAAAAGTGAAAGTCCTCATTCTATTTTGGTAGGTAGACATAAAACATTTGTTAAATAATGGATATACTTTATTAATTATCCTTTTTAAATATTATATTAGCCATGCAATTATCCTGACATTATACAAAATTCATAGATTATAAGTTGACAATTCTGCCTTGATTGAAATATGCAGCTTCAAATTTTAAATTGTGTTGTTTCGAGTTATAATTTGTGACCACTCTATTTACTGGGATACTCTGAATTGTCAACATCTGGCCAAATAACAAAACTACAAGTAGTAAACTCCTGAATGAAATATTTATCTATGTACTAAACAACCAGATACCAGTATTTGTCAATATATTACACATCTTTATTACTGATGCAGTAAAGTTAATGGCAAATGGGCTACCAGTATCTTAGGAAGTCTTTAATTACCATTACTGATAGCAAATTAAGTGATCAAGAACAAAACGACTGGTACATGAAGTTTAGTGAGCCTATAGACAGTAGCTGCGAAACTTGCTCGTACAGTCTATGGTGTCCCATATCATATAAGTTTAAGTATCTACTGGTATTTTATATAATAACTTCTGTTTCATATCAAAGTTTAATTGCTATAACTTTGTATACCAAAATGTTTTGAGATTGCCCATGGCTGTGCAAATGAAATAGATTATCAACACTTATGTTCCAGAAAACAGATGTGGAGGCATTGACAATATTTTTATTTCCTATGCCTTCCCTGCAGGTTACTCTGTCTGGTACATCATCATGTGCCATATCTCATTGGCAGTGTTCTTGTGCAGCTGGTATGGGCCTGTGCAATCATGAGGTCGCAATTTTGCTACAAACTGCACAGTTCAAGGCCAGGAAATTGAAGTACGTTCCACCACCAGTGTCCAAGACTTCTTATCCTCAGAAATGGCAGATTCCGTTTTGGGATATCAGCAAGGCCAATCCACAAAGTTGTAGTGAAGAAGTCAGAACACGCAGAGTCAAGGAAAAATAGTCAGAAGAGAACTGTTGGTGCTGTGTCTAGTAAACTGTACAATCCCATCAGGAATTATCCAGATTATGACGGACTTGTAGCCCTGCATCATTCTTTTTCTTATTCCGATTTATTGATTTCTAAAGCTCTCCTCCCCAACTATGATAACATTGATAAAGTAGATACTCAATTTGGCCCTGTCCCTGTAGGAAGTGTTTTATCTTATGAGCATCCTATTTCCCCAGCAGATACTATACTAAAAATTGAAAATGCACCTGAGTTCCCCCTGTTACCCCTTGAAAATTATATAATCCCTTCCCAGTATTCATTTGTGTTTCCTGAAAAAGAATTAGAATATTACAATGGAATAGCCATCAACAGAGAAGATAGTATAATTATTGAACAGAGCACCAGAAAACAAAGTGAATGTCACGAGTAGTTCCAATTTAGACAACCAAGACTGACTGCATCCCATTTAAAAATATTTGTTCGAGAAAGGGTAATTATGAAACTTTGGCCCACCGTTTGAAGAATGCCAAACTAATCCAAACACCAGCAATGAAATATGGTTTAGATCATGAGAGCGATGCAGTCAATGCGTATGTGAACGAGAGAAATGTTAATGTTTACAAATGTGGCCAAATAATAAATCCCAGCTGCCCTCATCTTGGTGCGACACCTGATAAAAGAGTTTATGACCCTGATGAAGATCCGCCATTTGGCCTTATTGAACAGAAATGCCCTGTGGCTGAATCGGCTCACAATTGTCAATATCTCAAAATGAATAATGGGGCCCTGAAGTTAAAAACTAGCCACCAATACTACTATCAAATTATGGGTTAAATGGGCATCAACGGTCTCTCATGGTGTGACTTTGTTGTGTGGACTCCAAATGACATGCATATTGAAAGAATCAGATTCAATCCACAGGAGTTCTCAGAGATGAAAATGAAACTTGATAAATTTTACTTTGAGAATTATCTTCCTTTATTTTTGATAAAAAATTAATTAATGACCACATTTCAACAGATTTTTGAAGCAAATATATTTATTGTAATAAAACAGCTTCTACCAAAGACTATACAGTTTCCTGTGTTTATATGTGTAATTTAAAGAAAGTTGTTGAATGAGGACGTGAAATAGCCAACTGTGAAGAGCAAAACAGACTCACAAATTGAAGAAGACGTGTCTTTACATACAGCGTTTTGGCAAGTATTGTAAATATACTCCTGGCATGGATTTAGAATAAAATTGATATCAGAACAGAAGTGAAAGATTCGGTTCTATGTGAATACCACAACTTAGATGGTTACAATGTGAATCAAAATAAACACACTCACAGGTAACGCCATGGTAAAAAGGCGTATCAGGCAAAACCAAGAAGCATCATAATCCTGATGAAAGAGTTGTAGTGGATGTACTTGGCTAGAGACAACAGCACACAGTAGAATTTGGTATGGCCAAGTATTTGGGGCATGAAACATACTGAACTTTCATTCGGTAATAGATAAAGAATGCAATTTGGTTGAGTTTCTATCTCAGGACTCTTGAGTCTATTATGAATATGCATATCAAATTATATTTGAACTTGTCTAGAAAACAAGAAATTTTTGATCATAATTTTACATTGCACTAGCAAAGTGAGTGACAGCTTTCGATAACACTACAAATCATGTAGAAAGCCAGAATTCTCTTTGCAAGTGCAGTTTGAATTTTAATTTCAGATGTTTCTTGGTATATCATCTTAAAACAATTTTTCTTTAAATGCTAGAACAGAGGCCTCATAAAATTAGAAAGCAATGCACAAACAGTCCATATTTGATTAATTGTTCCTGATAAAGAAAGAGGTATACTTGAATCAAAGATGAGATATTCCCTAACTTGCCTTATTGCCCGTTCAATGTGAATTCTTAAATGTGCAATTTGTTGTGTTTCCTCCACTTCTTCCTTTGTGAATTGCCCCCTACTATATCTGAATGGTCGAATATTCAACCCAACCCCATGTTTATTAAGAATATCTGATATAATGAAACCCTTGTCAGCCATAAAAGAATTCCCCCTTTCAAGATTTTGAATTAAGCCAGATTGAATAACAATTTCTTTATCAGAGATACTGCCAGAAAAGAGAGAAGAAACAAAAGACACTAACCCACATGGAGTGATTCATAACAAACCCTTTAATGTAGTAGTACCCTTATAATGAGAATAAAATTCGGAGTGTAAGACAAGAGATGACGGAGTTTGGATTTTGATTACCCTGGTTGATGGATAAGCCTGCTTAAAGCATTCTGGCATGTCTCTATGAATGATATCCCTGGAAACCCACACTTTGATTGAACCAAGGAAAAAATAAAGGTAATTTGCCCAGGTAATAATAATCCTGCTAACGATTGAAACGGAAACATTAAATCTACAGGCAAGGTCTTGCTCAAACAAACCTAATCTAACTTTACACATGAACAAAAATAACTGATCTATCAAACATAAAGATGACTGACGAAAAACCTTCTGATTAACTGAAATTATCTGCTCTCCCTGCTGTTCTACAATACTGCCATTAACGGTTTGCACTTTTGACCACCTCACCATATTTACAGCAGTTGGCTGAACTGAATTAAAAACATAACAAAATTAGTATAAGAACAAAAACCAGTGTGAAAATTAATCATACTGTCATCATTGGAAAAACGTTGTAAACCAAATCTCTGATTTCTAAGTGATTGATTAATAAATTCTAACTTATAAATGTAAGATTGTGCTTCCTCTAATTGCTCCTGGACTGTAAACATGGCTGGACGTGCAGCATAGTCATGGTCTTGATATGGAGGTGGAGTGGTCACTGTCTGCTTTGCATCTGACCTATAATTTGCATAAAAACAAAACAAATTCAAAATAATGCAGCTTTTTCAATCTGTGATATATGTTAAGACGTATTTATCAAAACATTTAAATGGACTCAAAAGTCTCAGTTTAGGAGAGTTGACAGTTGATGATTAAATATAGCAAATGTCTACCACTTTCAACAACTTTCAATCGAAAGTATAACACACATCTCATGTAATGAGGACAATTCTCACTAAACAGGGCTTACTAGAAAAGCTAAATCTACCCGAGACAAGTTTCTGACAACCCGAACCCCTAGGTCAACATTTAGAAATCTAATTTCGACACATGATACCATGCCACTCCCTGTTGTGAAAGCAAGTGTTATGTCAGAGTACAGCAGAAGACAGTTCTCAGTATGCAAAATATATGATACATGAAGAAAGTTGATGAACATTTATTTAGGTGGTATTCAGAGTTCCTGTTGTTCTTGTCTCCTAACATTATCTCAATAACATTATCTTTCTTGACACTGACCACATTGTGAAGGGTCTTTAACAATATTTTTGTGGGGATGTCTATGTCGCCTACTTTCGCTGAAACCCCAACAACGTTTTCTGAGCCAAACTTGGCGGAATTTATACACCAACATCTATACTAGCTGGTAGTCCCTTTTGCTTGCAATTTCATGTAAACCAAAGAAAATATAACTCAAGCACAGTCTACTGCTAAACAAGAGCCGAAATTTACCCATCCACTTCTACGCATGCCTGGCATGTGAGATTTAAACCTACTAAGACACACACAGCCCACAATCTCTATGCAATAAACACACCACAGACTGAGAGTACAATGCATTACTCAACATATGCAAGTAGTTTCTTGGTAAGCTCTTCAACATGAATCATTCGTTTAATACAATCCCTTGAACATGTTGATAGTGCAATGGACTAAATGCCTTTTCTGCATGTTTTCTGTGTGTGGCACAAGAGGGAGCAAAGATCAATTTTCAGATCATTAGCATTCAGTTGTCTCGAAGCAGACTAACCAAACAGAGTACTGTAACAAGAATGATGCAATATCACATTCACACTTAAAAATATTTAAAATTCTATTTTGTTTTGGATGGAAAATAAAGGTATTTTGTAATATCCATTATCCTATGATACTCAATTTCATGTCTACCATGCAAGGACAGATTTCAAGAGATATGTTTTAATAGAGGGCTATTACAAATTTTAAATTTTTTTTTTGATATACTTACTTGAAACTGTACACATTGGTAGAGGTTGGGTCACTCTCACTTTGGCATACTGATTTCCTGGGTGTTGGAGGCTTCCTTGATTGAGTTATTTTCATCCATAGAAAGACTGAGGGTACTGCATTTTTCTTGAGAATATTAATCCCTGTCAGCGACTTCACATAATCATCTTTTTTAAAGTGTGAATCACATACTTTAGTTGAACTGGTGATCTGAAAATATACATTAATAAATCTCAAAACTGATTGACACCAACAATTGGCCCTTTAGCATCAACACATAATTTTTTTTTCAGTTTACGCCCCCACGCCTTTATGCTATGCGGCTCTATGTAATTCTTTATACTAGCAGTGGTGACATTACTATAATCTCCTTCAAATGTGTTTACGTATGTGGTACATTCTGCAGTGTTGCAGAGAGTATGAATGATAAATCCCATTACTTTACTTACAGTAAAATTTGGACCCTCATCACGGCGTATCTTGATAAGCCATTCTGTCCGCAGTCGCGGGTCTACCGGAAAACTATGGAATGAAAGCTTTTTGTACCTCCTGTCGTTTTGGCAAAGCGGAACACAGCAGTGATGAGCAGCCATTTTACAGAAATTTGGGGGTTCAAATATTTGGCGCAAATAGTTACGGTACATTACATTTTGAACCAATGAAGACTTGAACTAGGAGGAAAGAAAATGTAACAACTGACCTTTAGTGCTAGCTTCGACCATTCACTGTGCACCTATATTTGAACACAATGTACCCAATTTGTAGTATTCAGGGAGGCGGTAATTGACACACCGCGCCGTACGCCAGCAACAATAACAAACATACGTGTAGGTCGGTGACTAAGGCCAAAGTTCACGTTTGCGGGATGAAACAAATGTCTGTTCTTAGGAGGAACTCATACTGGTCTTCCTAAAAACATGCAGCGGCCTGGGAGCCACCGAGTACATGGAGAAAGCATGTTCTTTTGTTTGTTTGTTTATTACCTATGCGTCAAGGACCTCGTCTTAAATCCAATATGGCCGCTACCTGATAACGGCGAATCATTGCTAGTTTCTCATCGTGGAAGGATAAAGATCTGATATTACGCAATGGAAGGAAAGTAAAGGGCACGAACATCTCTGTTGATGAGGATTTCTTGCCAAAGATACAAAGTATAAGAAAGAAACTCTTTGCAAAACGGAGAGAACTCCTGGAGCAAGATAAGAATATAAAAACGTCTGTGAGATATGACAAATTAGTAACGTTTAGAGGTGACAGGTCGTTTGTGTACAAGCACAACGAGAAAGAAAACAAAATAACATCTGAAGCAAGAAACTTATAAAGGTGTGGCAAAGGCATTAGATAGCCTTATATAAAACTGATGTGTTGGAATATTCATGGTTCATGATCAAGATTATTTTTTGACATAATTGGACTTGTAGAAGGACAAGTGAGATTGTGTATAGATATTGTCAAGATGATGATGTAGACGATTAATACCGTTTTCTGTTACTTTGTAAATTTACACAAGATTTAAGAAGTGAATACTTACCTGTATACTACCGTGAAAATATTTCTTACGTTAAATTTATTGAGTTGATGAAAAACAAACAAAAGTACGTGGATTTTAGTCTAAGTACATCCATACTGGTATTTAAAGGGAGACAGATTGCAGCTAGACCTCTTGAGTGTGACATGCTTTATTTGCATAAGTCCTTTTCTATCTATCTATCTATCTATCTATCTATCTATCTAGAAACTTTGTATAGCGCCTAATATCCAAAGTTAAACAATGCTCAGTGGCGGTTAGAGTTACAATGGAAATGCTCTCTGGAAGATGTGAGTTTTTAAGCGTCTTTTGAAAATGTTGAAATTAGGAGAGGTTTTTATGTCCAGGGGCAAAGAGTTCCAAAGGACATGAGCTGCTGCAGAGAAGGCGCGGCGACAATAGGTAGTCAGATTCCATCTAGGTGTGTGCAGAAGGCATTTATCAGATGTACGAAGAACACGTGATGAGGCACAAGGTGTTATTAAATTCCTGAGATATTGTGGAGCTTGTCCATTTAAGGCTTTGTAAGTAATCAGCAAAAGTTTGTATACAATGCTATGATGTACTGGAAGCCAGTGAAGTTGCATAAGTATGGGGGTAATGTGGTCGGATTTCCTGGTCTTTGTAACAATTCTAGCTGCTGTGTTTTGGGCACGTTGTAACAGCTGTAATTGTGTATCGGGCAATCCATATAGTAGAGCATTGCAGTAGTCAAGCTTTGAAGATACAATGGCGTGGACAAGGGTGGCACAGGAATATCTGGACAAGTACTTTCTGATACGACCAATTTTGCGAAGGAGGAAGTGAATAGCACTGCAAGTGGCACCAATATGTTGTTGGAATGTATGGTTATCATCAAATATTACACCGATGTTCCTCGCAAATGAAGTGGTTTCAGTAACACTTGAACAGATGTTGATAACAGTGAAAGGCGCTGGCGAATGGCCAAATTTAGATCGAATTGAAATGACCTCCGTTTTAGAGTTGTTTAACTTCAGTTTGTTTTGTGTCATCCAGCTCATAATATCATTGACAGTTTCATCAACAGAAGATACGGCAGACGTGTCATTGGATTATTGGATTTTGAGATGTGACCTTTGACCTTGAACTACATTTGGTGATCTGTAACATGTAACGAAAGGCCGGTGGCCTAGTGTATTGAAATAAACCACTCTTCAATACTCATGCCCACCCTCATAAGCTCCATTCAAAATTGCCGATAAAAAAGAAAGAAGCGGTCACAAGGTCACGTTTCGCTCAACGATCTCGGGGTTTTGATTCAGAAGCATGCCAAGGAACAACATAAAGGTTGTTACGTAGATTTAAAATGTTTTCGAAGGTTGTGATATAATATAGTATGATAATGTCTTCATACACTGTTACAGCACCGCTTTGTATTATCCGAAGAGAGACAAATCCTTCGATGTTGTGAATTAAGGTAATGTGCGCCTCGTAAGTTAAGGTCTTAAACTTTTGCTCAAAATTTCATCAATGAAATTTTCAATCATTCTCTAACCAAATCATCAATAAAAATAGGGGTCACCATGCAAAGTTTGGAATTAGCGAATCAAATCACCAAACATTTTGGATTTTTATCATTGAATGCTGGGATATTTACTACTGAAAATGTCCGCCATCCCTGTGTTTAAACGATGGGGGAAATTAATTTTTGAATTTTCAGAAAACCAAGACTGTGAAACGTTTTCTTGCTGTAAAAATGAACCCCAACAGGTGGTAGATCAGAAAAGAATTGTAGAAATTTGAGAGTCAGAATATCTGTCTCCCAGAAGCATTCTACGTTAATCTATGGGAACCGTTGAGGTCGGCCGTAATTTTTACATCTCTTCGGCGTAATTTTTAACTCTCTTGCCAAAGGCCCGTTACATGGATCGACATCTGTCAATAGATGTTGATTTTCTTCGTATGAGATGTCACGAAAAACAGTTTTTACCACGGATAATATCACTATCGCGAGTGTTTGGCCGACGAACACAATTTCCGTACCGTCATGAGCTGACCCCGACCGTGACTCACAAACATGTGTAGGAAAGTCCTGGAAAATAATAACCCACAGCAGGCTAAGCGAGATGATAATAACTTCCCTATTGGTCGTGTCTCCCCAAGTGTATGCCGTTCCTTGCCGATATTCTCAACATAAAGAAAAATAGACAATGATTATAACCTGTCACAAGTACAAAGAAAGTTTTAGCTGCCCTGTCGAACTTTTACATAAATCCGGACAGGTCGTATAAACGATGTTGTAATAATCAACATCATTACCCCCCTCTCTCTCTCTCTCTCTCTCTCTCTCTCTCTCTCTCTCTCTCTGTCTTCGCCTTGCGTAGCGCTTTGACAGTTTCACTACAAATCGTTTTAAGAATGGCTCCGTCAAAGTGGCCAAACACTTTGATGTTACTGAAGACTGGATTTGTGACTTTTGAACCGAAATTCTATCCATAGTTTCGATGAACAGAGTTACTTAAATCACTATTCCTGTCAGACGCAGATTTTGAGTCAGCCTCACACATACCGACCTGCATTTTTATTCTTCCCGGAAGAAGTTTCTGAGAGTCGTTGGTGTCAACACTTGACGCCAGAAATACTATATTTCAGAAAGCGGCAGACTTCCCGTAGATTCTTCCCTTCTTTTGGGAGCATCTTGTACAACAAATGTTTAACAATATAACCCGAAATAGATGAAAGATTACACTTGATTTTCGTATCCGGTCGCGTCAGACTTGAGTTCAAATTAGGTAATTCTTTTATAATTTCCACACGTGTTATGCAAAACAATCGTCTTAAAGAATTGTGTAGGAAATGTCCTGATATAAGTGTTTAAAAGATAGGAAAGCAAGATAGTTTATACTTAGACTTTGCTGAAGTAACATTCAAGCCATAAACGGGGGTCCCTTTTCAGTTGGAGAGAACAACGCAATGTCAGGGTTAAGCGATCACATACTACGGATGGCGTGTCGGCGTGTGTCAGGTAATTTGAATAACATTTTTCTGATACGGTACTTCTTGCCTCGAAAGTGTAAGACACACGGTTGCTAAAACACTTCTAAAATAACCATTCTCTTACTAAATCAAGAAAAAAATACCACGGGTCACTTTGCATATTTTGGCTCTAGTGAAGCAAACTATTTAAGATTTTCAACGTTTGCTTGGAGAAACACCTCTCGTTGCATAAAAACTGGTAAGTCGGTAACATATTTTCATCTTCGATATTCCATCTTAATTTGACCAATATAGTCCTAATATCCTAACTTAACATTATTCGTTTCTGACTTACAATTAACATGCAAGAGGAGATGTTTTGTAAAACTGCGAAGACAGATTGGAAGCGAGGCAGATCCGTGCGTTGGGGAGATATTGATGTCACAGTCATCCGAACGGAAACGGGGATGTTCAGGCGATAGCAAGGAGAGAAATCAGTCATTTGAATAAAACAAATTTTAGGACATCATATATTTTATGTCAGTTTTTGAACCAGCGTGAAACACAGCGTGACAATATGATACCTACATCTAAACAAAACCCTTTGGACATATCTTTAGAATTTAACGTTTGGACATGCTTTACAAATGCATGGTATAACAACCATCTACTGTATTCCTGACGATTGTCGGGGATTTGCACCGCTGTCGGACTAAGTTGCTGTGTCTTTCCCTCGCACTTTCGTTTTCCCGAAAATATGGTTTTGTATAAAAACCAACTTTACAGTGAAGGATGTTAGACTTCGAAGTTTATGTAATCCATCATCATCTGGTCACTGACTTGCCTTTATATGCGGGATTGTTCTCTGAGTTCCCAACAATTTGACATAGGATTTGATTATTGTTTGAGAAACTGGAATCACACAGATGCGTGCATCGGACACAGGCGCGAATGTGACGATTCTGAATGCATTTTTTTGCAGCTGTCTGACTCAGTTGCTGTGTTTCTCCCTTGCACGTCTGCTTCCCCGGGAATCACGTGGAAATTTGTGTAAAAACAACTTTACAGTGAAGGATGTAACACTTCGAAGTTACTAATACACTTGTCGATTTGATTTGCGGAGACACACTGATGACCAGTTAACTTTATTTAATTTAGTTCTGAAACCTTGTAAATAAACATTCCGCGGCACTAATCGATTATGTCTCCTCGGGAACACCAATCATAATTTTAAATACAGTCAGGGGTGCAGCAACGTAGTAATACGGGGACAACAGGTGTACGGTGTGAAATTTGACCAGATTTATTGACTTCGGTGCCGTGCGGGAGCCGCCTATCAGGGCCAACCCTAGGCCTTGGTGAAAGTGTCTTTCTCGAGACCGTAGGCCTCCGTGAGAGATGGGGCTCTGTGTAAATCAGAATCTCTAGTGCATATTCTATAATCACGAAAGTAATCTCAATTTATACATTTACATTTTTTGTCGGCTCAATCGTGTTGGAAAGTACAATAAATATAACTTTGAGTTCTACCGACTTTTGAAAAGAAACAATGTGAAAGTTATCCGTTTGCCCACATAACACTATTGTTTAAGATCCAAGCCGTGAAAGTATGAAAAGCACCCTACCAGCGTCTTTCTATTGTCCAACTTTTTACACAAGGGAATCTATGAATAATCATAAGAATTCATACTATACGGGTTCCTGAACGGCGCCACAATTTAATTTGAACAAAGAATTGTGAAAATGCATCTTCGTGCCAATTTTTGAAAGATATGCGGGACATAATCTCACGCCACTGCGATTTTTTCAAAGGTAAATTGACAGCCACTGAGAAATTTATAGAAATACGACATCCTTCATTCTTCCGCAAAAGCTTTCCCTTAAGCCTTAAAAAGTGTCTCAAATATTCCTTAAGCGACTTTCTAGAAAGTGAATTTCAGTAACTGAGAAAAATTATAGAAATATGGAAAATAAATACACAAGAAAATAGCATGTAAAACTTCGAACAATCATAAAAATAGTGAAAAGTAAAGACAAATTTCGTAATTGAAACGAAAACAGAATAATGTGTCTTTGCATACAAAATGCTAGATCGAATATATACAAGAACGCTCTCGCATTGGTGAAATGTTTGATGTCGCAAAAAAAGGAAAAGAAACAAAAAAGGGAATCTATATGTGATATTGCATGTATTGTGTCTGTGACTAGAGATTTCAAACAAAAATCACGGCATGTTGTCAGCGTTTGTTAGATAAATTACTTGCGTTTATCCATTTTTCCGACGCCTATTCATTTATCATCGCTGACGAACACTGCATATTGCACGCTTCAAAAGGAAAAAATAAATCTAAATTTAACAATGTCGCAATATGTCTAATATTTCGCAACATATATAATATTTCTAACTTATTACTTCTTTTACTCTCACGCATTCTTCAGATTCAAAAAAGATAAATTACTAGCTTTTTTAACTACTCAAGGCGGTTTTCTTCATTTGACCCCAGGGTCCGACTGGTCGCTCTGCTATCGGAAATTAATTTATCTCGCTGGATGAATCGAATGCTGTCTCTATAAATTAAGCATAACTTACTCGGTATACATTTTAAAATAACAAAATAGCCACAGAAAAAAATCAATGTCGACCAAAACTATCGCCACATAGATTCAGGTGGAATGTTTCTAAGTAAAAAATAGAATCGTGAAAAGCTTGGCTTGAAAGTAGCTCGTGTCATATTCAACGGAGACAGAACAAATTCATAGACACCTATGCATTGAAAAAAAAACAATTGCAGTCAAAGACATGACAACAGTATAAAGGTGCTCAAACGACAAAGATTGGCCCGCGCAAAAACAACCCTACGGAGCGGCGACTAAAGACCAGCATCATCATTTTAAGATGCAATATGTAAATGCTTCATAGGTAACCAACAAAAAACCTTGCTTGGGTGTTCTAACAGACATAAACCCCCGCGTTTATAACGTTGGTTTGACTGGAGCTCATCAAAACAAATGCTATCGGGAGTGTGAAGAATTTGCTATGAAATACAACAAAAAGCCACAAACTACAAAACCTTTTTTAATAAAAAGAAAATGACAGAAATTTCACCAATGGAGATATGTTGATGACCTCATATAGCGTTTTGGAAAAGACGAAAAAAAAATCAGGGTATCACTTTTAAACAAGTTCAATACAGACTATTGTCCGACAGTTCAAAGTTCGTGTTTTCTTCTTTCGTTGAATATTTCATTTCATGGTTAAAGTTGGTTTCGCAGTGGAGCTAGAATATTACCTTGTTGTCGGGGCGCTAGATGTACGGCAACTCTGGAGAGGTTGGTCTACTGAAAGTCCTTGCTACGGATTCCTTAGCATTCTTGGTTTGGTACAGCTGACTGAAATGCATTGGCCCTGCATTGAGCGTCGAAGTGAGATTGATAAGGCATCTTCTTCAATTCGTCTGTATCGCTGCAGCCGTCCCGTTGATTCCTCTGATTTCTAGGATTTGACAGCGACTTCTGGTGAATGAATTCGTAGAGTCAACTCACTGTTCTTTTCGCGGATCGCTCGTGTAGATGACAACTCGTTCTTCGCTCAGGGAATAGCGATAAACTACAACTCACTTAGTAGATCTGGTTACGGGGATTGCTGTCTGGTTACGGCGATCGGTCACTCACTCGCTTAGCAGTCAAGAGGCAAACTTTTAAACTTGGGTTCAGTCATCCACCATGTAATATATCCTTAAAAAAAACTTAATGTTGTCGGGGAATTTTCATATCTCTGGTAGAGCTGTCTGGCTTGGCGACGAGAGTTGACTGACGACCCAATGGCAATCTTCATACCGGAATTTCAGATACTCAATCATATCATAAATTTTAAATACAAGCGGTGGTGCGGCAACGTAGTAATACGGCGACAACAGGTGTACGGTGTGAAATTTGACCAGATTTATTGACTTTGGTGCCGTTCGGGAACGGCCTAACAGGGCCGATCCTAGGCCTTGGTGAAAGTGTCTCTCTCGAGACCGTAGGCCTCCGTGAGAGATGGGGCTCTGTGTAAATCAGAATCTCGAGTGCATAGCCTATAATCACGAAAGTAATCTCAATTTATACATTTACAGTTCTTTGTCGGCTCAATTGTCTTACAAACTACAATAAATAAAGTACAAACGACAGTAAAACTGAAGCCATGCTTGTCATATCACAAAGACTGCAAGGCAGATTGTCCCTTCCCGACTCAATGTTAGTTGGTGATGCAGTTACTAAGTTTTCCGCATCGGTGAAAAATCTTGGCGTCACTTTTGATATCCATTGAACCATGTCAGAGCACGTACATAATGTATGCAAAGCTGCCTATGTTCAGCTTAGGCAGATCAGTTCTATTCGTCACCTGCTCACTGTTCAAGCCACTCAGACTCTTGTTATTGTTTTTGTCCTATCTCGATTTGACTACTGCAACAGCCTTCATTCTGGCTGCCCAAAACACCTCATTGACAAATTGCAACGTGTTCAAAATGTATCTGCTAGACTTGTCTATAAAGCCAAAACATCACATAACATACAACCACTTTTAAAATCACTGCACTGGTTGCCCATAGCTAGTCGTACACAGTACAAACTTTCTACAGTTTTTTTCGACTTGGTTTCAGCATAGACTCTTCTCGAGGGTCTATGGTTTC
>LD343678.1:137305-153348 GCA_001465055.1 Ptychodera flava | reverse complement strand
CGCCCAGGAAATAGCGATAAACTACAACTCACTTAGTAGATCTTGTTACGGGGATTGCTGTCTGGTTACAGCGATCGCTCACTCACTCGCTTAGCAGTCAAGAGGCAAGGCGATTTTTCGAGCAGACTTTTAAACCGGGTTTAGTTCTCCACCATGTAATATATCCTTTAAAAAATACTTGATGTTCTCAGGGAACTTTCACTCCTCCGGTAGAGGTGTCTCGCTTGGCGACGAGAGGTGACTGATGTCCCAATGTCAGTCTTCTTTACACGTCTCACACGGGTGTCGATTATATTTGTATGAATTGGGTTTATTGACAGGAGTAGTGAAAACAGTAAAACGATAAATCCCCGTCAGAGATAGTTACTCTGGCTTTAGAATGTATACACGTCTTGTCTATCAGTGGCAGTGCTTCAGGTCTGTTCCATTCAATGTCCTGAACTCGACTGGTCTGCTAGCTGTCTATATAATGTCTGTCTTTGTTCTTGTATTTTGAGTAGTGATTATCTTAATGACGTCTGTAAACGTTGGGTAACATCTCCTTGCAAATTAGATTTGTCACTTTAAAAGTGAGACAGGTCAAGGGTCCAACTTACACAACTTCATAACATTCAAAAAGTATGCAACAATTCATGTCATACTGTCTTATTTCATGAGTCCAATATTGTTTGATGAAAATAGATACATGTCGCGTCATCAATAGTCACTTTCAATGCTTGATTACTAAGTTTGCAAGTACGTTTGTAAGTCAAAACTTAAAAATCTGTACAAGTCATTTGCATATAACGTCAGTCCAGAGGTCATCATAGTAGGTCACGTTGATCTCAAAAATGTTCTAGTCAGTTTACTGGACATCAAACAAAAGCACCCTACCAGCAGCTTTCATTTGTCCAACTTTGTACACAAGGGCCTGAAAGCATCTGCGCGCAAATTTTGAAAGATATGCGGACATAATCTCACACCCATGCGATTTTTGGAAGGTAAATTTACAGCAAATGAGAAAAATATAGAAACATGACATCATTCATTCGTCCACAAAGGCTTGCCCTCAAGCATTAAAAAGTGTCTCAATTATTCCTTAAGGGACTTTCTAGAAAGAACATTTTCAGTAACTGAGAAAAATTATAGAAATTTGGCAAATATCTAAATACACAAGAAAATAGCATGTAAAACTTCCAACAGTCGTAAAATTGTCAATGAAAAGTAAAGACAAACTTCGTAATTTGAAACGAAAACAGAACAATATATCTTTGCATACAAAACGCTAGATCGATTATATACAAGAACGCTCTCTCATTGTTGAAATGTTTGATGTCGCAAGAAAAAGAAAAGAAAGAAAAAAGGTAATCCATATGTGATATTGTGTCTGTGACTTAAGATTTCAAAAAAAAATCACGGCATGTTGTCAGCGTATGTTAGAAAAACTACTGGCGTTTATCCATTTTTCGGACGCCTTTATCATCGCTGACGAAAACTGCATGTTGAACGCTTCAAAAGGAAAAATAATCTTAAATCTCGCAATGTCGCAATATATCTAATATTTCGCAAAATATATAACATTTCTAACTTATTAGTTCTTTAACTCTAACGCATTCTTCAGATTCAAAAAAGATAAATTACTAGCTTCTTTTAACTACTCAAGGCGGTTTTCTTCATTTAACCCCAGGGTCCGACTGGTCGCTCTGCTATCGGAAATTAATTTATCTCGCTGGACGAATCGAATGCTGTCTCTATAAATTACTCATAACTTACTCGGTATACATTTTAAAATAACAAAATAGCCACAGAAAAAAATCAATGTCGACCAAAACTATCGCCACATAGATTCAGGTGGAATGTTTCTAAGTAAAAAATAGAATCGTGAAAAGCTTGGCTTGAAAGTAGCTCGTGTCATATTCAACGGAGACAGAACAAATTCATAGACACCTATGCATTGAAAAAAAAAACAATTGCAGTCAACGATATGACAACAGTTTAAAGGTGCTCAAACGACAAAGACTGGCCCGCGCAAAAACAACCCTATTCGAGCGGCGACTAAAGACCAGCATCATCATTCTAAGATGCAAAATGTAAATGCTCAATAGGCAACCAACACAAAACCTTGCTTGGGTGCTCTAATAGACATAAACCCCGCGTTTAAAAAGTTGATGACTGGAGCATTTCATCAAAACAAAAAAATGCTCTCGGGAGTGTGAAGAATTTGCGATGAAATACAACAAAGAGGCACAAACTACAAAACCTATTTTAATAAAAAGGAAATTACAGACATTTCACCAATGGAGATACGTTGATGACCTCATATATCGTTTTGGAAAAGACGAAAAAAAAATCAGGGTATCACTTTAGAAAAAATACTGTATCAGCATATACAAACTATATTTAAACAAGTTCAATACAGACTATTGTCCGATAGTTCAAAGTTCGTGTTTGCTTCTTTAGTTGAATATTTCATTTCATGGTTAAAGTTGGTTTCGCAGTGGAGCTAAAATCTTACCTTGTTGTCCGGGCGCTAGATGTACGGCATCTTTGGGGAGGTTGGTCTACTGAAAGTCCTTGCTACGGATTTCTTAGCATTCTTGGTTTGGTACAGCTGACTGAAATGCATTGGCCCTGCATTGAGCGTCGAAGTGCGCTTGGTAAGGCATCTTCGTTGATTTATCTGATTTCTAGGATTTGACAGCGACTTCTGATGAATGAATTCGAAGAGTCAACTCACTGTTCTTTTCGCGGATCGCTCGTGTAGATGACAACTCGTTCTTCGCTCAGGGAATACCGATGAACTACAACTCACTTTGGAGATCTGGTTACAGGGATTGCTGTCTGGTTACGGCGATCGCTCACTCACTCGCCTAGCAGTCAAGAGGCAGGGCGATTTTTCGAGCAGACTTTTAAACCGGGTTTAGTCCTCAACCATGTTATATATCCTTAAAAAAACTTGATGTTGTCGGGGAATTTTCACATCTCTGGTAGAGCTGTTTCGCTTGGCGACGAGAGGCGACCGACGACCCAATGTCAGTCTTAATACCGGAACTTCGGATTCTCCATCATATCATAATTTTTAAATACAGGCAGGGGTGCGGCAACGTAGTAATACGGCGACAACAGGTGTACGGTGTGGAACTTAACCAGATTAATTTACTTTAGAGCCATGCGGGAACCGCCTATCAGGGCCAACCCTAGGCCTTGGTGAAAGTGTCTCTCTCGAGACCGTAGGCCTCCGTGACAGATGGGGCTCTGTGTAAATCAGAATCTCCAGTACATCCCCTATAATCACGAAAGTAATCTCAATTTATACATGTACAGTTCTTTGTCGGCTCAATCGTCTTAGAAAGTACAATAAATATTACGTTGACTTCTACCGACTTTTGAAAAGAAAATGTAAAAGTTTTCAGTTTGCCACATAACACTATTGTTTAAGATCCAAGCCGTGAATGTATGAAAAGTGTTACACGTCTCACACGGGTGTCGATTATATTGGTATGAATTGGGTTTATCGACAGGAGTAGTGAAAACAGTAAAACGATAAATCCCCGTCAGAGATAGTTACTCTGGCTGTACAATGTATACACGTCTTGTCTATCAGTGGCAGTGCTTCAAGTCTGTTCCATTCAATGTCCTGGATTCGACTGGTCTGCTGGCTGTCTATATAATGTCTGTCTTTGTTCTTGTATTTTGAGTAGTGATTATCTTAATGACGTCTGTAAACTTTGCGTAACATCTCCTTGCAAGTTAGATTTGTCACTTTAAAAATGAGACAGGTCAAGGGTCCAACTTACACAACTTCATATCAGTCAAGATGTATTCAATAATTGATGTCATACTGTCTTATTTCATGAGTCCAATATTGTCTGATAAATATCGATACATGCCGCGTCATCAGTAGTCACTTTCAATGCTTGATTACTAAGTTTGCAATTTCGTCAAAACTTAAATCTGTACAAGTCATTTGCATATAACGTCAGTCCAGAGGTCATCATAGTATGTCATGTTGATTTCAAAAATTTTCAAGTCTGTTTACTGGATATCAAACAAAAGCACCCTACCAGCGTTTTTCTGTGGAACAACTTTGTACACAAGGGCATCTATGAATAATCACAAGAATTCATACTATACGGGTTCTTGAACGGCGTCACAATTAAATTAGAACAAAGAATTGTGAAAATGCATCTTCGCGCCAATTTTGAAAGATATGCGGGACATAATCTCATGCCCGTGCTATTTTTACAAAGGTAAATTAACAGCAACTGAGAAATTTACAGAAAAATGACATCGTTCATTCTTCCACGAAGGCTTGCCCTAAAGCCTTAAAAATTGTCTCAAATATTCCTTAAGCGACTTTCTAGAAAGTACATTTTTCGGTAATCGAGAAATATCTTAGAATTTGCAGACGCCATTAAGAATTTGCGATGAAATACAACAAAATGGCACAAACTACAAAACCTTTTTCAATAAAAAGGAAATGACAGAAATTTCACCAATGGAGATACGTTGATGACCTCATGTAGCGTTTTGGAAAAGACGAAAAAAAAATCAGGGTGTCCCTTTAAAAAATACTGTATCAGCATATATAAACTATATTTAAACAAGTTCAATACAGACTATTGTCCGTTAGTTCAAAGTTCGTGTTTGCTTCTTTAGTTGAATATTTTATTTCATGGGTAAAATTGGTTTCGCAGTGGAGCTAGAATATTACCTTGTTGTCGGGGCGCTAGATGTACGGCATCTCTGGAGAGGTTGGTCTACTGAAAGTCCTTGCTACGGATTCCATAGCATTCTTGGTTTGGTAGAGCTGACTGAAATGTATTGGCCCTGCATTGAGCGTCGAAGTGCGCTTGGTAAGGCATCTTCTTCAATTCGTCTGTATCGCTTCAGCCGTCCCGTTGATTCATCTGATTTCTAGGATTTGACAGCGACTTCTGATGAATGAATTCGTAGAGTCAACTCACTGTTCATTTCGCGGATCGCTCGTGTAGATGACAACTCGTTCTTCGCTCAGGGAATAGCGATAAACTACAACTCACTTGGAGATCTGGTTACGGGGATTGCTGTCTGGTTACGGCGATCGCTCACTCACTCGCTTAGCAGTCAAGAGGCAGGGCGATTTTTCGAGCAGACTTTTAAACCGGGTTTAGTCCTCCACCATGTAATATATTCTTTAAAAAATACTTGATGTTCTCAGGGAACTTTCACTCCTCCGGTAGAGGTGTCTCGCTTGGCGACGAGAGGTGACTGACGACCCAACGTCAGTCTTCTTTACACGTCTCACACGGGTGTCGATTATATTGGTATGAATTGGGTTTATTGACAGGAGTAGTGAAAACAGTAAAACGATAAATCCCCGTCAGAGATAGTTACTCTGGCTTTAGAATGTATACACGTCTTGTCTATCAGTGGCAGTGCTTCAAGTCTGTTCCATTCAATGTCCTGTACTCGACTGGTCTGCTAGCTGTCTATATAATGTCTGTCTTTGTTCCTGTATTTTGAGTAGTGATTATCTTAATGACGTCTGTAAACGTTGGGTAACATCTCCTTGCAAATTAGATTTGTCACTTTAAAAATGAGACAGGTCAAGGGTCCAACTTACACGACTTCATAACATTCAAACTGTCTTATTTCATGAGACCAATATTGTTTGAAGAAAATAGATACATGTCGCGTCATCAATAGTCACTTTTAATGCTTGATTACTAAGTTTGCAAGTAAGTTTGTAAGTCAAAACTTAAAAATCTGTACAAGTCATTTGCATATAACGTCAGTCCAGAGGTCATCAGAGTAGGTCACGTTGATCTCAAAAATGTTCTAGTCAGTTTACTGGACATCAAACAAAAGCACCCTACCAGCGTCTTTCTGTTTTCCAACTTTGGAAACAAGGGCATCTATGAATAATCATAAAAATTCATATTATACGGGTTCCTGAACGGCGCCACAATTTAATTAGGACACAGAATTGTAAAAAAGCATCTGCGCGCAAATTTTGAAAGATATGCGGACATAATCTCACACCCATGCGATTTTTGGAAGGCAAATTTACAGCAAATGAGAAAAATATAGAAATATGACATAATTCATTCGTCCACAAAGGCTTGCCCTCAAGCATAAAAAAGTGTCTCAATTATTCCTTAAGGGACTTTCTAGAAAGTACATTTTCAGTAACTGAGAAAAATTATAGAAATTTTGCAAATATATAAATACACAAGAAAATAGCATGTAAAACTTCCAACAATCGTAAAATTGTCAATGAAAAGTAAAGACAAACTTCGTAATTTGAAACGAAAACAGAACAATATATCTTTGCATACGAAACGCTAGATCGAATATATACAAGAACGCTCTCTCATTGTTGAAATGTTTGATGTCGCAAGAAAAAGAAAAGAAAGAAAAAAGGTAATCCATATGTGATATTGTGTCTGTGACTTAAGATTTCAAAGAAAAAATCACGGCATGTTGTCAGCGTATGTTAGATAAACTACTGGCGTTTATCCATTTTTCGGACGCCTTTATCATCGCTGACGAACACTGCATGTTGAACGCTTCAAAAGGAAAAATAATCTTAAATCTCGCAATGTCGCAATGTATCTAATATTTCGCAAAATATATAATAATTCTAACTTATTAGTTCTTTTACTCTAACGCATTCTTCACATTCAAAATAATAAAAATAAAGTACTAGCGTTTTTTTTGCTCCCCAAGGCCGCTTTCTTCATTTAACCCCAGTTTCTCACTGGTCTCTCTGCTATCGGAAATCTCGCTGGATGAATCGAATGCTGTCTCAGAAATGAAGCATAACTTACTCGGTATACATTTTAAAATAACAAAAAAGCCACAGGAAAAAAATCAATGTCGGCCAATAATATCACCACATAGATTCTAAGTAAGAAAAGAATCGTGAAAAGAATGACTTGAAAGTAGCTCGTGTCATACTCGACGGAGACATAACAAATTCATAGACACTCATGCATTGAACAAAAAGAATTGCAGTGAAAGACATGGCAACTGTTTAAAGGTGCTCAAGAGACATAGACTGACCTTCGCAATACCAACCCTATCGGAAAAGCGACTTAAGACCAGCATCATCATTCTAAGATGCAAAATGTAAATGCTTAATAGGCAACCAACAGAAAAACTTGTTTGGGTGCTCTAACAGACATAAACCCCGCGTTTAAGAAGTTGCTGACTGGAGTTTCATCAAAGCAAAAAAGAAATGTCGGGAGTGTGAAAAATTTGCGATAAAATCCAACGAAAAGCACAAACTAAAAAAAACCCTTTTTAGTAAAAAGGAAATGACAAAAATTTCACCAATGGAGATACGTTGATGACCTCATATAGCGTTTTGGAAAAGACGAAAAAAATCAGGGTATATCTTCAAGAAATACTGTATCAGCATAGACAAACTATATTTTCAATACAGAATATTGTCCATGTTTGCTTTTTTAGTTGAATATTTCATTTCATGGTTAAAGTTGGTTTCGTAGTGGAGCTAGAATATTACCTTGTTGTCGGGGCGCTAGATGTACGGCATCTCTGGAGAGATTTGTCTACGGAAAGTCCTTGCTACGGATTCCCTAGCATTCTGGGTTTGGTACAGCTGACGAGTGCATTGGCCCTGCTTTGAGCGTCGAAGTGCGCTACGTAAGGCATCTTCTTCAATTCGTCTGTATCACTGTATCCGTCCCGTTGATTCCTCTGATTTCTAGGATTTGACGGCGACTTCTGGTGAATGAATTCGTAGAGTCAACTCACTGTTCTTTTCGCGGATCGCTCGTATAGATGACAAGTCGGTCTTCGCTCAGGGAATAGCGATAAACTACAACTCACTTTGAAAATGTGGTTACGGGCATTGCTGTCTGGTTACGGGGATCGCTCACTCACTCGCTTAGCAGTCAAGAGGCAGGTCGATTTTCCGAGCAGACTTTTATACCGGGTTGAGTCGTCCACTCTGTAATATCTCCTTAAAAATAAACTTAATGTTCTCGGAGAATGTTCACATCTCTGGTTGAGCTGTCTCGCTTGGCGACGAGAGGTGACGACCATATGTCAGTCTTCATACTTAACTTTATTGACTGTGGTGCCATGCGGGAACGGCATATCAGGGCCGAACCTAGTCCTAGCTGGAGGTGTTTCTCTCTCGAGACCGTAAGCCTCAGTGCGAGATGGGGCTCTGTGTAAATCAGAATCTCGAGTGCATGCCCTACAATCACGAAAATAAACTTAATTTATACATTTACAGTTTAGAAAGTAAAATAAATATAATTTTTAGTTCTACCGACTTTTGAAAAGAAACAATGTACAAGTTATCAGTTTGCCCACATAACACTATTGTTTAACATCCAAGCCGTGAAAGTATGAAAAGCATCCTACCAGCGTCTTTCTATTGCCCAACTTTGTACATAAGGGCGTCTATGAATAATCATAAAAATTCATACTATATGGGTACCTGAACGGCGCCACAATTAAATTAGAACAAAGAATTGTGAAAATGCATCTTCGCGCCAATTTTGAAAGATATGCGGGACATAATCTCACGCCCATGCGATTTTTACAAAGGTAAATTAACAGCAACTGAGAAATTAATACAAATATGACATCGTTCATTCTTCCACAAAGGCTTTCCCTCAAGCTTTAAAAAGAGTCTCAAATATTCCTTAACTGACTAAGCCGGTTTCCTTTGTTGTCGTGCAAAGTCGCCCTTTGACTATTGTTCGCGTCATGTTTCCGAGAATAACTTTCGAGCTGTGTAGCTTAGTAATGTTGAGGTCAAGATATCGGGATCTTGTGTTCGAAATGTTTGTTGATTTGCAGAGAGAATCCTCGACTCTTCTTGGTTTTGTTTTAACTTAGCACACGGGGCCAATAATTAAATTCAAAGCAAAACAACGCGGTGTATAATATTTGAAGGCACAGTCGCAGTCACCAATCGACAATCCAGCTTGTATTGTCGAGCATACAACCGAACAGTGCATGATATCGCTCTAAAACTTGCATCGTATGTCTTCTTTTGTTATTGAAAAAAATAACTAATACGATAGTGCCTCACACGTAAAGAACACATTTGATGAACTTAACAAGTTCAAAGGCGAACGTCGAGTTAATAAAGCCTTTTCCGTTCTTGTTCTTTAATTACACGGAATCATTCAGTACATCCATGAAGTCATGGTTTTCAGTTTCGATGCGGTGTTAGGCACGTTGACCATTCCGGTTTTTGCCTGGCCAGCCGGAAGAGTATAAACACACCTCTAAAACATGACCAATATGTGTTGAACGCATGTATTCATGGGAGGGTCTCCTTTCCAACCTGTTCGTTTACAAATGAATTTTCAAGTTTGTTTTATCGTTCGTTTGTTTCTGAATAAATGAAAAGTGTCCACTTGTTTGTGGACACAGCTTTTGGAGTTTCTCCCCTTTCTTCTGTTATAACTTACTGATGCGTTTGTTGTTGACTTTGTCAAAGTTAATCCGGTGATAATCTGGTGACAGCGTTTGCAAACGCATCAGATAATAGACGCAGCACAGTGACAAAACTTCGCGTAAGATTTTCAAAGGACAAATACGTGACACAGCGTTGCGGGCGGAGAAGAAAACTGTACAAAACCAGTGCTATAACACCAAGACACCTAAGGTTGGGAGTGTGATGCTTATTGGCAATGCATATCATAGTCAAACGTATTAAAATAAAATGAACTACAGCAATCAAGAAGAAACCTGTGCTGTGACCAAGACATGAGCTAACCTCATGACCCAAAAACCTACGTTAGTCAAAAACATACGTAGCAAATTAAAAATTAAATTCGTGGAGAACAAATGTTAACATCCGAGCAGGCTGCCCGAGATAATAGTACCTGTCCTATTGATTAAGTCTTCCTAACTGTATAGCTTGCCGATTATCACAACACTAAGAAAATCGACAATGATTTCTACCTCTCACTAGGGCAAGGAAAGGTAATATTTCACCAGCCGAACACATACATTCACCAGGGCAGGTCATAGAAACGACGTTATGCATGTAGTTTCGATGAAGAGCATCGCATCAAAATCAAGATTCCCGTCAGACGCTGACTTTGACACCGCCTCACACATACCTCATAACTTCCTGAGGAACTTTATAAGTGTATGCGTTGGTGTCAACACTCGCTGCCAGTCTATACTTCAGTCAGCGGCAGATTATTCCCTTAAAATTTCTACCTTTTCGGGAACAGAAAAAGCTACACTATGTAACCCAAAATATATGAGTAGCTGTACATTATTTGTTTATCCGGTCGTGTCAGGCCGATACTTCCCAACTAGGCATGATTTCTTTTATAATTTTCATACGTGTCATGCAAAGCAACCGCCTAAGAGCTGTCTGAGCAATATCCTGTTAAGGTAGTTATTGTCCAGAAAGTGAAAGACTTAAAAACATTTGCGGAAACATTTCTGAAGCAAACTCTCAAGCATTCTCTTTCTAAATTAAGAATGAATATCACTGATCACTGGGCAAATTTTGGTTATAGAGAAACAAACTGTCAAATATTATCCGATATTTGAAATTCCATTGGGGATTAAATTCCTGCTTTTCACAAACTGAGCCAATTAAAACTTTATGTACGGCATCGGCTTCAAAATGAGATCCCACGAGTAGTAGGCCAAAAGAATGTTGTAAAAGTTGGAGATTTCTCATATCAGTCCCCTCAAGCGCGTTATACCTTAAATTATTCCCGATAATGTTCAGATGAGATTAGCATTAGGAGCATCGTATTCAAATATACACCACTGATGTCATACTAATGATCTTTGGGTTAGTGGAAGCACGGTAATTCCTTGTCAACATAACCTACCAATACTTATTGACTTCATGATTCACTTTATGGTATCAAAAAAGTTTCAATTACCAAAATTGAATGTAAAACACAAAACATCAATGGGTTTTTATTTTTTAGCGACACTTCAACTTTATCGTCAAAACGGATGTACTGTGGATGCTGTGCATTTTGAACCCTACATTTCACTTGAACCGAATGGCATAACCATCTTGGAAATGGACCGTCCAAAGCTGTGGTGTGATGTAATGGAATTCAATTCCACAACAATGGTATTGAAGTGGATAAAAATAATATTCGAATGGAACTGTTGCTAGCATTTTCGCAGCCGCTCCAAACAACTACAAAATAGATGGTCGGTATTTTAAAAGCCGGCAAATTGCAGATCATTATTATGGGAAATGTAAGTTAAACTTTAAGAATGTACAACAGAGCGATGCCGGCTGGTATTTTTGCAGTGTTCACAACAAGTGGTCGGATCAAGTCATTCTGAAGTCACGTCGCGTTAAATTGGATGTTCTCTTTCCACCGGACAGGAACTACCCGTCATGCAATTCAAGTGACTCAATATACCATACAGAAGGTGAAATCTTGACGACTGCGTGCATTTCAAGGGGCGGTAGTTGGTGGCTTCGTCTTTTATTGCAACGTAATGGCAAAGAAATAAACGGAACGACGTTCAAAAATATGGACGCTGAAATAACCCATGCATGGAAACTCACAGCTGACGATAACAGCACAAATATCACATGCCCATGGGAAAGTCAGGCTATACAGAATCAACGGCAGTGTCTCATCGGTCCACTGGTCCTTCAGGGTCCATTTGATACAATAATCTATGGGTAAATATATGTATAGCTCAGTATTAGTGTCACTGTCGGGATTATTATTTTCCTCGCCGCAACAATTTTGGTTTGTGTAACATTCTCTCGAAGGCGAAAGCTGAAGGGTTTCCAAGTTGGACATCCCGGACACCAATATACCGCATGCAACTACTGGTGTCCACGAAGGCGGAAGATAAAACCTCTCGGGGCAGGTTAGTGTGTCCAGGACGACTCACTTGGAACCTGATGCTGTCACACGAGAGGGCGCAAGCTCTGCACATGCTGAGCATGTTTATGCAAATTGTCACTTGTATTATAACGATATGTATTAAGAGTACGAAACCATCAGCGAAAATGGGAAATGTTCTGACTATCAGAGGTCTAAAGACTATAAATATACTTACTGTGATGAGAGACAAACTGATGGGAACTACCAAGCTTTGATGAATCCGTGTTTGAATGTGTATACTTCACCTAACCTGTGATATTCCTCAGAATCATGTAAAATGCGATAGAGTAAAAGCACATTTAGTAACAATAGATAAACATGTACAGGCAGTTTATCGTAATTTATTTTTAAGGTATCCTAGTAATCATAGTAAAATACCTTTGTCCTTGCTATTCAGACAATTTTCTTTTCACAAAACTGACAAGGCGCACACTACCCGATAGCAAGATTAAATATTTATGAAAATGTAACCACTCTCAGATTTCATGTTGAAAACATTCAGGGACTTTAAATTGTTTTTGATTATTTATAAGACTAAGTCCGACCGTTTAATTGTTTTCACAAGATAATAACTGCATAATATAGTTTTAGATGTGAATAAGTTGCTATACAGTAGCTATAGTTTATTTTATTTTAATACGGTTGACTATGATATGTATTGCCAATAAACATTTATACTGCAAACCTTTGGTGTCTTGGTCGTATAGCAATGGCCTTGTAGGGCCAAAAATATAGTTTGTTTCTGGCCATTGACACTTGACAAAAATGACGCGGTGACGCGAATTGTCTTTCTTTTTTTCGGGGGTCCTTTTATGTCATTTAAAAACTTTAAAGTTCGCACAATAGATCAACAGTTAGTGCTTTCGCTGACTGGAAAGTAGTACGCTTTTACATTTTTCAAATTCTTACCACAATAGTTAAACAGACAATGTATTCCTGTGTCTGAAAAGTGGTTCTTTCTGATTACTTTCAAGTTCGCACAATAGTTCAACAGTTTAATGTTTTCCAATGTCCGAAAAGTACTTCCTCTTCCTTTTAGAATTTTTTGAAGAGTCTCAAAAACAGGTAGTACATGTTGGATATATTTATTCAGCTTTTTTCCCTGATACTATATCTGGACTGGCTCAATGGCAGCATATTGCTTGAAAAATCGTAGAAGAATAGTGTGGAAGTTCTACAGGATTATTGCACTGCAGGTCAGCTGGAACAAACACTCTGGCAAAGATGTGGCTTTCCTGTCCTTCAGGAATAAAGACACTGAGGGTTGAACCACAGGCTCGCCATTCCTACCTATTGATCCAATTCTACAAACAAAATTGCGAAATACATTAAATGAGTTTCCATAGACAAAGAAAAACTATCGACAAATTGTCCAAGCTGCTAAAATATTTAATATGCATAACAGTACAGACTCATGTTCAACCTTATCCATTCTTTCATCAATCAAGATTCAAATTGTTCAAGCTGCTGAAATATTTAATATGCATCAAAGTACAGACTCATGTTCAGCCTTATCCATTCTTTCATCAATCAGGATTCATAAATAATTTGTATTTAAAATATGGCTATTTCTAAAGACTTGACTGTGTAGTCTTACCTGAATTTGTTAATAGACTATTGAAATATAATGCACAAAAATTATTCAGTCAACAAAAACGCATTACTATCACAATGCACAAAAAACAAACACGATGTATATTTGTTAATACACATATTGTCACTGGCAAAAGTACATTTATTATGAACCCCATCCAATTCTACAAATGTGAGAAATATTATGAGTGTCTATACACGCAGAAAAACGTAGACAAATTTTCCTAGAAAAAATGATATGCATCACATCTCACACTCAAGTATTCTGCCCTTTCTTGTAATGATTGCATTTTAAAAATACGGCTACTATAGACTTGTGTGGTCTTGCCTGAATCATTTGTTCATAGACTATCAAAATATCATGCACAAAAATTATTTTGTCAATAAAAATGCATAACTATCACAATGCACAGGAAACAAACACAATTTACTACATTTGTAAATACACACATTAAAATATTGAGCCCTACTTGCTCTGGAATGTTCAGAAGCAGCTGTGCCACTACATACTGGCTCCTGAGTTCATCCCCTTCCAAGCTTTTCATCATATGTCTATGAGAGACTGGTATGTTGTATCCTTGAAACATATCGCACTAAGAGGGAATATAACACTGCTGCAGACTGAGTTTCACACGATGAGGGTCAATTAACCACAGCGCATCACACGTTACTTTAACAAACTGGTCACCAAGGTTTTTACTGCTGACATCCCATCCGTGTTGTTCTCTATCAGCCAACTGACCATATCGTTATGAAGTTTAAATCTGGCATTTGGTCTGTCCAATTGCTTCAGCGACGGCCAAACTTTCGAGCTGACCCCATAGCACTAATTGCGTTCTGTACTGGCGTCTTGGTTACATCATCAGTCTTATCAAAACTGTCTCTCAGATTGAATGTCATGTACACTTTCCAAATTCTGACATGTCTCAAACTAGCGCTGTCATTGGAGCCAACTGGGACTGACCTCATATATCCTTGGCAACTTTCGCTTCCACTGAACAATCACGGTCACCAGAATTCAAGATACCAGGAGACAGATCCTCGTACAGTTTATGCAGCGTCGATGATACAGAAATGTCAACACACGGTCCCACGGAGCACGCCACAACGCGGCGAATGAGTACTTCTTCAAGAGACCTTGACAATTTTTAAAAAAAAGTTTCGACGCGCACACTTTGAAGTGACGCGCGCGCTGACAAGAAACAAATCATTTTTTTTTTGCCGATATGATTTCTTCTCCGTCCGCGTCGCTGTGTCACGTATTTTTCCTTTGACAATCTGAGCGAAGTTTTATCACAGTAAGCTGTGCTGCGTCTATTCAACGGATGCGTTCACATGCGGCCCAAACACTGTTAATAAGCTTATTATTGAGTTTTTCTCACTGTTTTCCCTATCAATTCACCTCCTTTTCTTCGTACAGTCCCTCTATGGATAGAGAGACTGAGTCTTCATGCTCTTACTGATCGGGGTAAATCCAATAAATGATTATAAAACCTAACCAAGCCTATTGAGTCTTTATTCATTTTACACCCCATATAGTACAAGGACGATTATCTTGTGGACCCAAGTTCAGAGAATCTCGCAAGATCAACTGAAACCATAATTTTAAGATCATTATGGACTCTGTTGAAGAACATGCCAGGAAATGGGCTAAAAGGGAGGATGTAGAGCTAGACACACTGTCAGAATGGGTCAAATCTGTGAGGAAAATAGTTGGTGGCCGTATTGGTCGACTAAAATCACATGTTTTCAGAACAGCCTATTCTCTTTTTAAAAGATCCTGATGCTGTTAAGTGTTTGAATGATATCCATAACAAATATGTTGTCGTTCCTGCTGATAAAGCTGCCAATAACATTGTATTTGTCTGTAAGAAGTATTATTTTAAATGTCTTATAGACGAAGTTGGTGTAACTAAGACCTCCACCAACTTCACTTACAGACAATCAATGTTCAGCAAATCTGAAATTTTGGCAAACCATAAGTCATTCATGGATAATTTTAATATTACTACAAAGAATGACCATAATAAGTTGCCTAGCTTATACTGGATACCAAATTTCCACAGAACACCTTACAAAGCTAGGTTTATCGCAGGATCTTCAAAATGTTCAACAACAGAGTTATCGAAGATACTGAATTCTGTTCTTGGTACAGATAAACGGGGACTTCAAGCATACTGTGATGTTGTCCTACTCGGAGTGGTATAAATCAAATGTGGGTATTAAAAAATTCGAAGGAGCTCTTGGAAAATTTGAAATCAAGATCTGTTTCAAAAATAACATATATTAAAACTTTCGATATTTCCACATTATATACCACAATACCACATGATAAATTGAAAGAACGCTTGAAAAACATCATCAACCAAGCATTTTTCTACAAAAACGGTTCACGCCGTCACAAATATGTAACGTATATATAATAACGTATATAATATGTGGTATTAGGGTATAATTCTACATATTTTGTTAAAAATATTACTAACGCTAAAGTGTTTTATACCGAGAAAGACATTATCAGTATGCTTGATTTCCTCATTGACAACATATTTGTTGAATTTGGAGGACACATTTTCCAACAGTGTATAGGAATTCCTATGGGAA
>LD343678.1:84376-136799 GCA_001465055.1 Ptychodera flava | reverse complement strand
TGAATTTGACTTTGTTTGTGTACCGTCTATTTACTGTTTGTCCAGTGCTGTTTTGTGTCTATGTTTACAACTATTGTATTACAAATTCTGACCTAGTATTATTGGATTATGGATTGGTATGATTGCGATTATTTTTCTCATGCACACATCTTGTAATTAATTAGTCAACACAACTAATTATGCTAATCCGTGAACTTATCAGGGATTTTATGGGTAAGTCAACATGGCATGGATCGTGGGTCAAGCTGTTTCTTTTGACGACAGCTAGTCAACGTTTGCGGGAAGAAACACCGCTCATGGCATAAACACTGATAAGTCGGTCACGTATTTTCATCTGCGATGTTCCATCCTAATTTGGCCAATATAATCCTAATATCCTAAATTGACGTTATTTGTTTCTTACTTACAATGAACATGCAAGACGAGATGTTTTGTAGAACTTCGAAGACAGATTGGAAGCGAGGCAGATCTATGCGTTGCGGAGATATTGATGTCACAGTCTTTCTGAACGGAAACGGGGATGTTCAGGCGATAGCAAAGTGATAAATCAGTCAGTTGAATAAAACGAAATTTTTAGGACATCATATATTTTTATGTCAGTTTTTGAACCCGCGTGAAACACTGCGTGACAATATAATACCTACATCTAAACAAAACCCTTTGGACATATCTTTAGATGTCAACGTTTGGACATGCTTTAAAAATGCATGATATAACAACCGTCTACTGTATTTCTAACGATTGTCGAGGGTTTGCGCCTCTGTTGGACCAAGTCGCAGTGTCTTTTCGTCCCACTTTCGCTTTCCCGAAAATATGTTTTTGTAGAATAACCAACTTTACAGTGAAGGATGTTAGACTTCGACGTTTATGTAATCCATCATCATCTGGTCACTGGCTTGCCTTTATATGCGGGATTGTGCTCTGAGTTCCCTACAATTTGACGTAGGATTCTATTATTGTTTGAGAAACTGGAATCACAAAAATGCGTGCATCGGAACCGGACGCGGATGCCCAGATTCTGAATACAGTTTTTTGCGCAGCCGTCTGACTTAGTTACTGTATTTCTCCCTTGCACGTCTGCTTTCCCGGAAATCAAGTGGTTTTTGTGTAAAAAGCAACTTTAAAGTGAAGGATGTAAAACTTAGAAGTTACTAATACAGTTGTCGATTTGATGTGCGGAGACACACTGATGACCAGTAATTTTATTAGTTCTGAAACCTTGTAAAAAACATTCCGTGGCACTAATCGATTATGTCTTTTCGGGAACACATAAGAACCTGACTGTGACCCTTGTTTGATAAGTTAGGTATTTGAGTATAAGAGTTGATAGTATATCAAAATATACTCAGATTCACGTGACTGAGCTATCATGTTCTTGGTAACTCACTGAGGTTAATGGCCGAGAAAGCGAAAGTCAGGCCCAAGGAAGCACAAGCATGTATATATAAATATGCTTTCCGATAAGAAAGCCGGTTTCCGAGGTTGTAGTGCAAAGTCGCCCTTTGACTATTGTTCGCGTCATGTTTCCGAAAATTAGTTTCGAGCTGTGTAGCTTAGTAATGTTGAGGTCAAGATATCGGAATATTGTGTTCGAAATGTTTGTTGATTTGCAGAGAGAATCCTCGACTCTTCTTGTTTTTGTTTTAACTTAGCATACGGGGCCAATAATAAAATTCAAAGCAAAATACCGCGGTGTATAATATTTGAAGGCACAGTCGCAGTCACCAATCGACAATCCAGCTTGTATTGTCGACCACACAACCGAACAGTACATGATATATCGCTCTAAAACTTGCATCGTGTGTCTTCTTTTGTTATTGAAAAAAATAACTAATACGAAAGTGCCTCATATGTAAAGAACACATTTGATGAACTTAACAAGTTCAAAGGCGAAGGTCAAGTCAATTAAGCCTTTACCTTTCTTGTCCTTTAATTACACGGAATTGTTCAGACCAGCCATGAAGTCATGGTTTTCAGTTTCGATACGGTGTTAGGCACGTCGACCATTCAGATTTTTGCCTGGCCAGCCGGAAGAGTATAAACACACCTCTAATGCATGACAAATATGTGTTGAACGCATACCACGTATTCATGGGAGGGTCTTCTTTCCGACCTGTTCGTTTACAAATGAATTTTCAAGTTTGTTTTATCGTTCGTTTGTTTCTGAATACATGAAAAGCATCCACTTGTGTAACAGATGGCCTCTGGACACAGCTTTTGGAGTTTCACCCCTTTTTTCTGTTACACCTTACTGTTGCGTTTGTTGTTGACTTTGTCAAAATTAATCCGGTGATAATATGGTGACAGCGTCTGCAAACGCATCAGATAATAGACGCAGCACAGTGACAAAACTTCGCGTAAGATTTTCAAAGAACAAATACGTAGCTGTCCTATTTATTGAGTCTTCCTAAGTGTATATCTTGCCGATTATCACAACATAAAGAAAATCGACAATGATTTCTACCTCTCACTAGGGCAAGGAAAGGTAATATTTCACCAGCCGAACACATACATTGACCAGGGCTGGTCATAGAAACGACGTTATGTATTGTCACGTAGCGTGGTTGTGATGTACTGGCAGGGAAGAGTATAAGAGACGGCCACGGTACACAAGAATACTCTATAAAGTCGTAGTACTTTATTCAGCTGAGTAACTCTAGTTACACGGTAAACTTCTATGACCTACACTAGTCGTCAGGGTCACAGTTGAACGTCGTCTCGGGGCGTCGTCGGTAAAGTGCGTCTAACAAGTCAAAATGCACAGTTTATATTGGCTTTCAGAAACTGCAAAGTCATGGGTCTATAATTAACTAAAAACAATCGGGTCTCAGGATCTGCAAAGTCATGCGTCTATAATTAACTACGAGCAATCGGCAAAGTCAAATCGCTGTTGGTTAAGTACAATGTCAAACAGGGGTAAAGGTCGTCCAGGCATTGATGATAACTTCAGGAGTTGAAACAATAAAAGGTCAACGATCTCCCGTGCAGGGTTACTGTCGGTCATTACAGTCAAATTCAAAAGGTTAAATTCTAAGCACATGTATGGCTACGTCACAGTATGTAGTTTCGATGAAGAGCATCTCATCAAAATCAAGATTCCCGTCAGACGCTGACTTTGACACCGCCTCACACATACCTCATAACTTCCTGAGGAATTTTCTAAGTGTATGCGCTGGTGTCAACACTCGCTGCAAGTCTATACTTCAGTAAGCTGCAGATTATTCCCTTAAAATTTCACCCCTTTTCGGGAACAGAAAAAGCTACACTACGTAACCCGAAATAGGTGAGTGGCGTCACACCATTTGTGTATCCGGTCGTGTCAGGCCAACTTACGTCCCAATTAGGCATGATTAGTTTCTTTTATAATTTTTATACGTGTTATGCAAAGCCACCGCCTAAAAGCCGTCTGAGCAATATCCTGATATAATGTATAAAAGATAAGAAAGTAAGACAGTTTACGACAAATCTTTGCAGATGAAGTAACATTCAAGTCACACGCCAGAGTGTTTTTCACTTAGAGACAGCAACGCAATGTCACGGTTCAGCAGTCATATACTATGTTTGGTAATTCTACAGTGCATATTTTCAGCGGGATATGCTATGAAGAATCGGCGTTATTCAGGTACTTAAATGTTATTTTTCTGTTAAGGTAGTTATTGCCCGGAAAGTGAAAGACTTAAAAACGTTTGCGAAAACATTTCTAAAGCCAACTCTCAACCATTCCCTTTATAAATTAAGAATAAATATCATGGATCACTGCGCAAATTTTGGTTCTAGAGAAACAAACTATCAAATATTTTCCGATATTTGAAATTCCATTAGGGGGATTAAATTCCTGCTTTTCATAAAACTAAGCCGGTGAAAACTTTATGTACGGCATCGGCTTCAAAATGAGATATCACGAGTAGAAGGCCAAAAGATTGTTGTAAAAGTTGGAGATTTCTCATATCAGTTCACTCAAGCGCGTTATACCTTAAATTATTACCAATAATGTTCAGATGAGATTAGCATTTGGATCATCGTATTTAAATATACGGTGCTGATATCAAATCAATGATCTCCAAGCTAATTTAGTGGAAGCACGGTAATTCCTTGTCAACATAACTACCAGTACTTAATGACTTCATGATTCACTTTATGGTATCAAAAAAGTTTGAAATACAGATGTAAAACACAAAAATATTTTGGTTGTGATTTCTTTTTCAGCCACACTTCAACGACATCGTCAAAACAGAGATAGTATGCATTTAGAACCTTACATTTCACTTGAACCGAATGACATAACCATCTTGGAAATGGACCGTGCAAAGCTGCGGTGTGATGTAGTGCAATTCAATTCCACAACAATGGTATTGGAGTGGATAAAAGAATATTCGAATGGAACTGTTGCTAGCGTTTTCGTTGCCGGTCCAAAAACCACGAAAACTATGGTCGATATCAAATCTGGCAAATTGTAGATCAGCATCATGGGAAATTTAAGCTAAACTTTAGGAATGTACAACAGAGCGATGCCGGCTGGTATTTTTGCAGAGTTCACAACAAGTGGTCGGATCAAGTCATTCTGAAGTCACGTCGCGTTGAGTTGGATGTTCTCTCTCCATCGGACAGGAACGAATCTTTAGATAAATATATATGGCCCAGTATTACTGTCACTGTCGGGATTATTGCTTTCCTCGCCGCAACAATTTTTATTTGTGTAACATTCTCTCGAAGGCCAAAGCTGAAGGGTCTCCAAGCAAGAATGTTGGACACCCCGGACACCAATATACCGCATGCAACTCCTGGTGTCCATGAAGGCGAAAGACAAAACCTCTCGGGGCAGGTTAGTGTGTCCAGGACGACTTACTTGGAACCTGATGAAGTCACACGAGAGGGCGCAAGCTCTGCGCATGCTGAACATGTTTATGCAAATTGTCACTTGTATTATAACGATATGTATCCAGACTACGAAACCATCAGCGAAATTTGGGAAATGTCGTGACTATCAGAGGTCTCAAGACTATGAATATACTTACTGTGATGAGAGACAAGCTAATGGGAACTACCAAGCTTTGATGAATCCGTGTTTGAATATGTACACTTCACCTAACCTTTGATGTTACTCAGAATCATGTAAAATGAGATAAGTAAATTCACATTTAGTAGGAAAAGATAAAATGTACAGGCAGTTTATCGTTTTTTCATTTCAAGGTATCCAAGTAATCGTAATGAAAAGTTTTGACCTTGCCATTTCGACAGTTTTCTCTTCACGTAATTGACAAGGCGTTCATTGTTTATAACGTCGCTTCATAGACATTCCCCGAAAGTAAGATTAAATGTTTAAGAGAATATAACCACAATCAGATATCATGTCAAAAAAATTTGGACGTTAATTGCTCTTTATTGTATTAATTAAGACTGAGTCCGACCGTGTTATTGTTTTCACGCGATGAATAAACTTGATAATATTGTTTTAAGTATGAATTTGTTAGCAAGAACAGTACAACTGATTTGGAGGCTTACGGAGTCACACTAGAGGCCGTAAACTCTGTGCTTGCTCAACATCGAAGTGAAAATTGTCATTTGTCTAGAGATTTGTGTTAAGACTAAAGAGCCAATCCGGAAAAATATAGCACCACTTTCGACGTAATATATCAATTTCAAGTCAACGATTACTTTCTCATACTATAGCACCCTTAATTCCTCTAATAAATGCCGAAACATGGATGTAACGTAATGCTATCTTTCGAACAATATTCTTGCAAAGGCTGGTTGCGGCACATTGAAGCAGTATATTAACTGATTTTGTTTGCATACCAGTCATGATTTATTAGGCAACATATTTGTACAATTAACGTTAGCATGTCTTAAACTTACCTTCACATTTAGTCAACTCTATGTATTTAAAGGTCTCTAAAGTGAACCAAATGTTGCAGTCAACATTACAGTGGTAATAAATACGTTGTAGTTTAATTAAAGAATGCAATTAAATTTGTAAGTGAAAAATAGTTAATAGTCACGTCAAATTACTGTCAAATTCCTTTGAAAATGAATAACAAATCGAATTGCAGAAGATCAGCTAAAGGTAGCATGCGTCGTCAATACACACTAATTGTCTAATTTCTCCCAAATAAACTAGAAATTTCTCATTTTTTTGAATAAATAACGACATTTTGATTCTTAATGTGTTCAGACTTAAAAAAAATACAATGTTTATACGCATCTATTTTCACAGGTTCTTATATAATAATATCATCTTTCTACTATGCTGACATACTGTTATGTAATATATTACTGTTTTGTTATTAAGGAAACTAACGTGCAAAGACTCTTTTTTTCAAAACAGGAATAGGTGCTGTCATAAATACTTTAATTAGTGGCTTCATAGCTGTTATTGAATCGGTCATATTGTATTCAGATTTTCGAGAATCAAGACAGTTGTTGAACAGTCAGCTTTTGTTTGCCTGGATACGCATGCGCAGATTCAGCGAAACGAAAAGTTCAATAGCGTGCAATTGTGCAATCAGCTGTAAAACTAATGCCTCCATTTCACCTTTTTTTTTAGGATTTCCTCCGAACAGCTGCCTTGTTGTTCAAGAAGGTCCAATAATAGACAAATACCATTTTTTATGGAAATTTCCCCCTGCGCATGTATGCATGTCAGATAAATCTAACGGCAACTCCTGTCATGATGTTGAGTATTTTGAGATTGAAATATTTATTCAGGAACCCATATACTAAAGCCTCTTGAAAATACCTTGTTGTAAAGTCAAGACTTTGCAGTTCTTAAAGAATAAAAAAAGTTAAAAAATGATATATATATATATATGTGTGTGTGAATAAATTATTTCCGTGAAAAATATCAGTCGACAAGTTGAAGCCGCGTGTGACAGCGCCGGGATGCCTGTACTAAGGCGTTAGTATATGCGGAGTGCTGAAATAACAACTTTTCATATATAAAGACTATCGAAATATAATCACTGTCTACTCACAGCATTCAATTTTTTTCCTTATCAAAGTACAGAGTAGCTATTTGAAAAGAGAAGAAGTCGTCGATCTTATTAAAGTTCAAATTCACACTTATTTCAGCGCAATGTACATCAATGCCTTGAATTGACCTCGTAGTCTCGACAGATTCGTGTTGATGAGCCAATTTGTAGTAAGTGGCGTCCAAATTCGAAAGAGACGACATTTACAAGGTATGGGGTTATATCAGGTCACGTCAAAGATATATGAAAGCATTGGTTCAAATATACAAGAACTTACAAGAAAGAAAGTCGTAACTTTTGATACCGCTTGATGAAATGTTCAAAACAGTGCACACAGTATCCATGTTATAGTTGATGAGGTTATATCATTGCAGAGACTTGATACTTTTCGGGAGTCAATTTGCCCAATAATCTAAGTACGTTTTGCCAAATTAAATGATTTTAGGAATTTGACCATTGATGGTTGGTGTGCTGGGTGTTTTGGTGGACTGTTTTGAAGGCAACTTTATTCGAGTGTTGATGACGTGTCCAAGACGTGAACGATAAAGTTAACTGGGGGTTAGCAAGAATGTTTTAACAATTTACGCCAGTCTGACGTTTTCAAAGATGGGCAAAACTCTGTTGTTGGTATTCATTTCATATAATTTCGAAACACCTGAGGTTTAAATAAGATGTTTCAAGGATTAAACACGTGACCTCACTTCCAAACAAGTGACAGTCATTTGGTCAACATACTTGTTGAACATTAGGTTGTGGAGAGAAAAGTCAGGTGGCTAGTCGTCCAAAGATGGCTAGTCGTGGGCTACACACTTATATTATATATTTTAGACCCATTCTGTTAATAGTGTCATACAAGATACAAGTAATTGTAATTGTAATTACTGTACGTTCACTTTACCATTTCTGGAAACATAAAATACAGAGCCTTCAAAGCTCGTCTGAATCATTCCCCAGATTTATTCACTCGCATACAACTCGCAAGCATGATTAAAAGAAACAAAAAGCAGAGCGCCCTCTATAAAACAGGTTCAATAGTTGCTATACATAGGGAAATACATCATCGTTAGAAGAAATTATCAGTGCAGACAGGGTGTTCCAGGCCTATCTACGTATTCTAGATGGTTCCATGGATAACCCTGGCTCAACTTAACAGTCAATGTGTAATTGCCAACTATAATCAGATATAGATGATGATTAAGACTAAAACTTGTCTACGTAGGGTGAGTGTATACCAAGGATGCGCCTGGCTTCAGATGTGAGATTGTCCAGTGGAAAGCCCTTGCCTCTCTAAACAGCCTATTGTCAAGTAGAAATCGGATAAAAATGAAGACCAATTTCTGTCTATAGACAAATTTAGTGTAATGAGGATGTTACTGGCCTATTTAACGATTCCAGATTATTCAGTGGTTACCCTTGCCCCCCTACAGAGTCAATCAAACATACTTTTATAGAGTTGGCAATTGAGAACGGCGATGTTCTATCCATAGTGAGTGTAGATAGAATGTCTCTGTCTTATCTACCGAATTAGGTAATCACTGTTACTCTTAAAAGCCTATGTGCAATTTTCAAATTCATTGGCTATGTTAGGATTTCTATTACGACCTTAGCACTAACGGTAAAACTTGAAAAGTTTAATCATGAAATACACTTAAAACTAATGCCATATGACCATAAACTTCAATGGAGTACACTGTCTTAGAACTGCTTGCAAACTACAGTACATGTATTCTAAAAACGATTTGACAATTTTTTTTACAAGTTTTTATTTAGGTCATCAAAATAGTTTACAATCTATATTGTGGTAGGGTACATAAATGTCTATTAAAATTTTATACTACAATAAAATGACAATGTTGCTATTTTTGAACTGCGGTACTTTATAAATTTGCCTCAAATTTTCTCTAGATTCATAACGTTTTGTTTTGTGTAATGCTCATGGCACAGAGGGCGTAATAAAGCCTTGCCCTGTCTGACTTCTGCTTTTCAACATATTTAAATATTTTGTTACGGAAGATAACCATTACGTAGCACCCCTAGGCACCCGTGTATAAGCAAATCCTATACTTAGCACCTTCCTAAGCAAAGTGCTATTAGTGCAAGATGCGAGGTATAATGATATTCAAATATGCAGATTACATTAATGAGAATTGTTTCGGTATTAAAATGCTATGCTAATGACCCTTAATCAAATTGGAATATCCATGTACCTCGGATCTTGCATTGTATAGCAAAGTGGTTACTGATTTTCAGATGTAACGTTTAGTGTCACGTGTAGGTTTGTTGCCGAGCGACGGGAAACTGGTAAAGTGATGCATCAGTTACACTATCCAATAGATTGCTCTCCCCAATTATCAAATTAGAAGGCAAAAGGCCGGAGAATACCCCTATGACATACCTCCGGGAAATAGGATGGGTCGATCGGGAGCTATTTCTCATTTCGTGTTTTTAATTTTATGCGTCATATCAAAGAACAACAACATTTGGCAAAGTCATACTCTATTTTTTTTTAAAATTAAAAAGTTTAGACCGGAAGGTTTCGGATTTGGAGGGATGGGCTGACGGAAACACAAAATCAGCGTACATTGTGTTCTATGCTATAAATTGAAAACGGAAGATGTAATTACAGTATAAAAGTAACAGCCAGACAAAGCATTTCACACTTTTAGTTCAGGATTAAAGGCACTCGGGTGTGGGTTTTAAAGCTAAATAAAGGGAACTGAAACATCAAAGGTCAGGTACACAGACGATGTATAACAGCTGAACAAACAACTTCACACTCTTACTTCACCGAAAGCAGAAGTCATGTCAGTGTTTTGCAGTTACATACTACAACATGCGATGTTGCTGTATGGAGTGGCAGCGACACACCGTTTTGCAATACAGCCGGAGGACGTTGTCACTATCGAGGGTACGTCTGTTCAGTTGCGATGCCAAGTTACTGTCACTTCAGTAGGATGTCAAAATTGCACCTTACACTGGCAATTTAACAGCACCCGGTCTGCCCATGTTGTCGAGGAAGATTTTGATCCATGTAACGGTTCTTTCACGTGCACCTTGACTATAACTAATGTTAGTAGAAAAGATGAAGGGTCGTAAAGCTGTATTTTATCTGACAAATCGGGAACACATCTGGCTATTTCGAAGAACGCGAAGGTTACGATCGTTTCAGCACCTAGATTTCTGCAAAATCCGCAGAATGTAACTGTGACTAAACGTCGGCTTGCGTTATTAAAATGCAGAATAGATGGTGTATATTCCGATGCCATGTACGTGAGATGGACGTAAGACGATTCAGAGGTCGCCATATCCGATGTGAGTCATGCCAAAATGGAAGAGCACGGACGTCGACACCATGATCGATACTCCATCATCGGTAACAATGACCAGGTATATCACTTACAAATCGCAGAGGCAAATCAAAGTGATGCTGGAATATTCTATTGCAGTGTATATCTAAAGTACTCAGGCCAACTTATCTTGAAGTCTCGTACGGCGATGTTAGATGTTCTGTTCCCACCAAATGACAATTACCCATCATGCATCGCAGTTGAATCAAAGGCCTATTCAGCAGGTGATACATTGACGACAGAGTGTATTTCTAGAGGAGGAAATGGACCTCTACGTCTGTCATGGATACGAAACGATGAAGAAATAAACGGAACACGTGTTGATAATAAAGATCCCTATATCAGAGATACATGGATTTTGACACCTGCCGACAACGGCGGTAACATAACCTGTGTAATGAAGGGTGAAGCTGTTCTGAATAGACGTCAGTGTGTGATAGGTCCATTATATGTGTACGTTAAACCAAAGGTGTCTATAAAACCTAAAACAGACCAGGTGTCTGACGGTCAGTCAGTGACATTTAAGTGTGCAGCCAATGTGAACTTGAATCCGCCTATCATAACATATTCGTGGTTATTGAACGGAAGACAGCTTGATCATTCAAATTCAGACTTAACAATTGATTTAAGAGAAGTTGAAAATAAGACAACGTCGCACATTTCGGAAATAAACGTCACCTGCACAGTGACTGGTGCAAATGTCAATTTTTCAGATACAACAACTGTCAATCTAAGGAAAGCTTCCTCACCAATATCAACGATGCACAAAGAAGTTAAGAAAGGACTATCTACGTTGACATTCTATATAGTCGTCGTTTTTTTATCTTTCGTGTTCGTTGTAGTTGTTGTTCTTTCTATCGTTTATATTTTTCATTGGAAGAAAGCAAACATTAACAAGCGACATTCTTCCGACATTCTATCCCTCGATGCATCCTGCGAGTTATTGAGTTTTCGGAGATGTGATATTGACTCTGAAGAACATAATTTACGAATGGATAATGTTGATGACAAGCACTCAGGTTCTAGTGATCTCGACGAAAGTAAAAGACAGGGTGATGAAGAGTCCACATCCTATGATTATGAAAGCATGAACGAAGAGCAAACAGACGACATTTATCAGTCTTTGAAAAGAAGAAGCATTAGCATATACATGAAACTCAACAAATTGACCCGAAAGAACCACTGTCAGGATTATTTGTCAATATGAACTGTGTTTAATTAGTATTACCAGGTGGATATGACGTCGACATCAGGTCGTGAAACGTATGACTGCTGAAAGACTTAAAATGGACGTGATAGTTAGCCTCAGTGAAACCCTTATCGATACACCTTAATTTATACTGTACCAAAACTGATTGAGTGAGAGACCACAACCTTGCACAAAGTCCAAGGGAACCTTGAAATAAGAAACATTGACATATTTTAATCAATTCACTCTTTTCAACAGTAACGACATATATTTCGCCATGGTATTTGGTCAAGGTGACTGTTGTTGAAAACTCTAAGATTAGCCTGACAGTTTTTTCAGTCAACATGATTAAATTTAAATGTTTGTACCCTTCAATGGGTTATTTTAAGTTTTCACGAGACTAGATACAATACGACATTACATTTAAATATTTGAAATTTGAGTGTCTGTCGCGTCTCACAATCTCGTATGAGATTTTAGTTAAGGTGTGATCGCTTGCTTTTGTTAAATTTACATAGGCCAGCTTATTTTTGAGTATCGTGGGACGATGTTAGATGTCCTGTTGCCACCAGATGACAGTTACCCATCATGCAGTAGGGCTGAATCAAAGAACAACGTAGCAGGTGATACATGGACGACAGAGTGCATTTCAAGAGGAGGGAATAGACCTCTACGTCTGTCATGGATACGAAACGGCGAAGAACTAAACGGAACTCGCGTTGATGATAATAACTACAATATCAGAAATACATGGACTTTGACAGCTGCTGACAACGGTGGTAACATAACCTGTGTAATGAAGGGTAAAGCCGTTCTGAATAGACGTTAGCATGTGATAGGTCCATTAGATATGTACGTTAAAAATGCAATATCTGTAAAACCTGAGACACACCAGGTGACCGCTGGTCAGTCAATTACATCATAGGAATCGACTGTTCCAACACTAACTGCGACATCGCCTCTAATGCAGACTGGATTGTCCTCGGCGATGATCTCTTTGATTATATCCATTTCAATATTTCTCTGTGCCGTAATAATCCTCACCGCTTTGATTTTCCGTTATCATGAATAAGGACGAGAAAAACGTACATGTATCATGGACAGTCCCGATTTCATAGTCCGCCAACACCGCATGAGCTGGAGAGTGTGAACAGAAACTAGGTGGTGGGATAGGCCCTACTTGTTGAATAATGTAGACATGGACAAGGCCGGTAATTGAAACTGCAAAAAATTGAAAACCCTCTAAACCAAGCAACAGTTTGAAAAGAAATACAAGGACCACATCATATGCGAGAGCGATGACACAGACACTATGTTGTGGAGACTAACAAGAAGAAAGGCGGGGCTAGCAAAACAATCTATGAATCATGGCATCGATTAATGAAAAAAACGTGGCCTTTAGTACAGCAAGATATCCACGAATTCAAAGACACTAATTAGCATGAAGAAGAGAATTATAAGAAAAACAAAGAAACAAACAAACCAGCGCTTTGAGGAATTATTTTAATTTACACCACATTTTGAAAAGCACACGCTTTTGTTGTTCACCTGTAATATCGGTTTGGGAATAATGGATACGTAAGCGAATTCGTTAAATTACATCAAAATGTAATTTTTATACTTTCATTTTGTTCGTTTGCGGAGATGTTTGAAAAAAAATCCTAATTTCTTTATTTTTTATCATGCATTATTCATGAGTAACGTACGCCTTTCGGAGTGTGCGTGTTGTGAAGAATTAAAGTGTTACTTTTCCTATGATATACCCATAAAAATAATCTCGCTTAAACAAAGCATGCGAAAGCAAAGGAAAAGTTTATTTAATAATCGTGTGACTTATCAAAATCAGTTCGTCTCTACTTTATCTCATTTCACCGGTCGACGAAACTATTTCCCGTATAATAATTTGTGTTGTACGATTTATGAGAGCGTTTTGTTCATAAAAGTCTTGAACAAATATTGCAGGGATAACGCATGAAAAGAGGCGGAATACTGCAATGTCGTGATATCAAGCTTACATTTGCAGATTAAATCGACGTTACTTCGCCATCCAATTATCCCGAATTAGCTCCAATCGTGTTAATCAAAATAGAATCTCTGAGCTCTAAACGATGAAATATAAAGAAAAAGTACTACATAAGTATTGCGTTTTCAATTTGAAAAGGGGCAAAGGCATGTAACAATAAAGCAGTGTTTTCTGACAATGTCAAATGTTCATGTGCTTAATTGTCAAATGTAGTGTTCTCAAATAAACTTGACAATTTTATGCTCCAATAAAAATCGTACAGTTTCGCTTACAAGTATTTCTGCATCGCAACCATGAATTGCAAGGCGAAACTAATGAATTGATATATTTTGTTGCGAAATTACATTGATTCAATAAATTTTATCTAATTATATGAACATTTCTGGCTATATATTTACATATTATTCCTTATCATATTATAGCTTTTTTCAATGCCAGTGAATTTTGTGACATCAGACTCATTCCCACCACATTATTACTGATAATGTATCCGATTATTCAATATTGTAGCTCAAGTTTTCTTTATGTACATTGCCAAAAACTGTAAAATAATTATAGTAATAATGTAGATCCTCCTTGCCAATAATGGACCCTTGCAAACTTTGCACTTCAAAGTGTTCGCCCCGTTCATTATGTCATGCAAAGTTTGATTTCGTCCATTATTGACCAGAAGTGGCTATATTTTTGCTTCGTGAAGCGAAGAAAAATACGAGTTACGGTGTCACTAAGAGATTAAGACAATTGGTGATAGAAGCGGCCATTGCGTCACGAATATTTTCCTAGCCGAACGAAAGGAAAATATTAAAGAATTATGTCCATGACAGTCACAATTGTACTATGCTTTTTAAAAGCCATTTTCCGAAACTAATCTGTTACTTTCATAATGATGTCAATGCGCGCCGCCAGACTGTTCTTAGCTTGTCACCGCGACAAACTCAAACCGAGGTGCCGGTCGCGAGCGAGGAAAATCACTCACACAGCAGATGTCTGTCAATCACTCGGTCTACAAGTACCTAGTAGCGAAACTACACACGAATGCTAAAGATAAAATTTGTCTAGAAGTTCATCCCAGATGAACTTTACTAGCATTTTTTCAGTCACAAAGATTTACTGATTTTCAACAGCACAAACACTAGTGATCTCACGTTGGTCCACCCGGCCGTGGTCGGAAATTGTAATGCTTACGCTACCAAATTAAAGATATAACTGACACATACAGTGACACAACGCGGCCAGATGCAAGTTCTTTCCGAAAAATATCTGATGTGTATAGGATAACACATGCGCTACACTGTATGTTTTTATTGTCCGGATAATTTTCGACTATGATGATGAAAAATATCTGTCGATGGGATGTTGAAGCAAATCAAATTATCAAGTCGTTCTCTCGAAGTTTTGACGATGTTTTAAAGATATTTGGAGAAAAAATTGGTTGTGTAGCATATTGCATCGTACTCATACTAAGATATCAGTTTCATATAACATGCAAAAGAGATCAAAGTTACGGTTGACTAAATAAATAAATAATGAATTACGTCATGTCTACCGTATCTCATATCACCGATCAACGAAACTATTTCTCCTACACTGCAAATTCTTCTGGCTTGAAATATAACCACTTAGTTTGTAGGTGGCTTGCGGGTGAACCAGCGTGTATATGTTTGAAACATTTATGTTTGCCCAAAATCCACTAAGGTTTTTATGGTTTGAAGTAACGCCACCACACAGAGTATGGATGGTGTGTATTCATACCAATACATTGGTGGCTTATTATCAAGCCCGTCATGGTATAAATTTAAGCCGAATGGCTTCTTTCTGAGCCCGTGACAATATAATTTATCGGTTTAAATTTGAGCCACTGGCATCGTTGGTTTGTTTATATACCGACAAATTCATTGGCTCATCTTTAAGCCAATCACAAGTGGCAACTTTGTGGGGCATGGTTTGAGTTTAAACCAATCAAGTTTAAGAAATTAATCGGCCTGTTTTCAAGCCATTGTCATCATCAGTCACTGGTTAATTTCTAAACCAGAATTTTACGTCATGTCACGACATTGACAGGCCTATCGCAGGATAGGGAGGACCATGCGCATTCAGTGCTAAAGATTGATTAACTTTAATTTTGGGCGATACAAAATTGTGAAGTTTTCAATTTAACAGAAGACATGGACTTGCTTCAAGTCTGTGTGCACATAAATATCAGAACAATAAACTGAAGGAATTAATTAACAATAAAAAGCGTTGATCTCCAATGACGTCAGTTTTTCTTTCATTTACATGCAAAAATAAATGTAGGGCCGATACTTCGGATTGTCAACATTTTCCGAGATAACGAAAAAAGTAAAAAACACAATAATTCATGGCTCAGACTTTCCCTACCACAACCGTGAGTCGCGCATGCAACAACAAACTTTGGCCACGGTCCACCCGCTTTGGCCGAATGCGTGCGTGCAGTAGTAACAAACCTGTAGGCCCGGATTGTACTAATTCTTGACCGCGGAGTGACGTCACTTTCACCTCACGCACGCCAGTGAGGTGAATTAGGATTTGACTATATAGGACAGTGAACAATGCAGAAATTATGTGACAAAGGACAGAACTTAGTGTTTATCATTGACATAATGTTGAAACTTTGAATACTGGTGTAAGGTTGAAAAATCCACACTTCAATATTTTGTTCTCACGGCTGTGTGATGCAAAAACGACGTGAAAAACCGCAAGTTCCCGGATGTCCGCGGTCAAGAATACGGCTAGTTTTCAATCGGGTTCGAACTCACAACATACGGCATCAGTCGCCTAGCGGAGAGGCAACAGACAGAACCGCTCGGCTAAATCCTATATCCTGAATTTTTGCCAGGCCACAGCCTTGATCCTGGGACAAGTCCGACGCATTTTATTAATAAGGACATGTTTGAAAAGGATGTTCTATGCCTCTGAATGTGCCAAAAATATATACAAACCATAGCAAATGCAACTCATATTGAGACGGTTGTTCAAATTACCAAAACAGCGTACAGGGAGGAAGTCCGTAACCTTTGACCCTCGTTTCATCCTAACATTAGTCTTTAAAATAGTTCAATTTTAAACAATGATTCGCCAAGCCAATTTTTAAACTTCGTTATAGATATTATATCTCCGTGACACATGTGAGAATTATAGTACTTGTTGATCGATCATACTCTAAGTTTATAATAAAGGGACCGCTGGCTAGTTGAATCCCCATCCCGTCACTATAGACAGTTGCGTATTAATTCCTGTGTGGCACTAGATTGCGCGCCAAAATCCGAATTACACTGGCCCTCGCACCGTAGCCGAGGCGTTATTGACGATCGTATCAGCGCTTACGATTCCGTACTTCGGCACAAGTCGACAGTAGTGGCTTCCGTCACCGATGAAGAATGACTTCGCAAGCAAGAACTGGATATGTACCTCGCCACCACATATACACGGGTCATGATGCAAGTTGCAACCGACGTCTTTGAAATGCACAGCCACAAATCAAATGTAAGCTTATATGTTTTTGTTTTTTGCATATTCCGTGGAAGATTTGCAAAGTCATTGATTTAAACCGGGCTTATTTTTTCCTCAAAGCATATCGGTTAGCTTGAACTATTTTTAAGTAACATGCATGCGTTGAGCACCGTCCCTCCACCCACGATGGAGGAACGGTGGTTTCAGTATTGTTTGGAAAAGTGAAAATTTCCTCGTCACAACTGTATTCGCCATTGTCCTCGACATACCTCTACACCATGGACGGATGCAACAGCGAAAATTGATAGCACTGCTACTCATATCAATGATCATTGCCAAGGATGTAATAAATTACCCGTCAATTTCATTTTATCAGACTGAACTGATGTTGCTCCCTCCAGGGTTTGACCCTTTTGTATGTGACTATATGTTATAGTGTTTGTATTGCTTTTCACGACCGCGAAGGAATGTGTTCCCCGAAATCGTCCCTGCTCGGTGAGTAATCAAATGCGTTTTCTTAGCTCCACTGTCAGCTGGTCAGCGACGAGGAGCTTTTCTAAGAGTAGCCCTGCATACAGGTATGTGTGTTCCCGTTGTTATACGGCCTCCACCACAGCCCTGCAATGGTCTATGGAGATAACTGGGCCGGGGTCTCTGCAGCGAGATTCAAAATGGCGATAACCGTGGGTAAACAACTTGTCGAGTACGTTATGTTTCAGAAAACGAGTGGTTTTGGATGTTAGGAGAAGTTAATCGCATCTTTTCTTGGGTCGGTAAGGAGGTAAAGGTAGCCGGCAGGGAAACGATTTTGCCCCGATAGAGCGGAATGTCGGCCAAAAAGACCGTGTTTTCTTTGCGGTCCGGATCCGGACTGCAGAGACCCAAGATATCTCCATAGACCATTGCAGGGCTTTGGCGGAGGCCGTATAACCAGTCCGGGTTATGTCCATATAGAGGATAGTCGGGAAAAGCCAATGGCGTACCGTATATGTAATGAGGTTAAGGCAAGAACAATCACATACTGTATATGTAATGACGGTTAAAGATTAAGTGGGTTCACTTTGAAATGTTATGCTGAGATCGCGATCTGACCTGACAGATCAGCTATGGGGGCCCGTTCTGGTCAAAATTATGTTTTATTAATTTTAGTATGTTAGAATAAATTTTATGTAGACTGGAATTAATTCACTAGCACCTCGAATTAATTGTATGTTTTTTTAATTAATTTTTATATGCTTTAATTAATTTTGTGTTGTCATGCCAAATTAATTTTATGTGTTCCAATTAAATATTTCTGCTTATCTTTTCTGTAATTAATTTCTTGTAGTCTAGAATTAATTTTACTAACATTTCAAATTATTTATATGTTTTTTATGTGCCGGAATTAATTTTATGTAGTCTAGATTTAATATATTAATTCGTTCAATTGATTTGGGGTTCGAAATGTTTTCACGTGCTGCAATTAACTTAATGTGTGCTAGAATTAATTTCTACTAGTGTCTTGAATTAATTTTGTGTTCGGTTGAAGTAATTATGTGTTTGAGCGAATTAATTATATGTGTTCGCTCGAATTAATTATATGTGTTCGCTCGAATTAATTTTATGTGTTTGCTCGAATTAATTATATGTGTTTGCTCGAATTATTTTCGGCCGATCCCACAGTCCTTTGCGCACGCTTTCTTAAATCAATATGGCGGCTCCCGACCGGAGTGGTATTATTCAGGCGCTCGAACCGTGATCTGTGAAAATGGAAATCCATAAACTGATCACAAAAACTTTTGTAGTGTCTCCTGTCTGAGGGATCGTGTATGTGATTGTCCATAGAGCGAAGCCCGACCAATTTTGTGTTTACGTCAGACGCGAACGTTCACCCTTTCGGGCTTTGCCAATCATCGTGTACTGTAGTGTAGTGCAGTGCAGTGTGTACCGTAAGCGTGCGCAGCATTCGAAAAGAAATCTGCCGAACAGATATCTACGAATATGAAAACCAATAAAGAACTTAACAATGACCACCAGGAAATGTCTCCAAGCTTGATTACTGTCAAATGTCCCTAATTACAAATATTGCATTCGGCAGTTTCACCTCTATCTGACACGCTTCGCTACGCGAATCCGGCCTGTTAGTTTTCTCCTCCGGTATTCAGGCCGGCTTCGCCTAGCAAAGCCTGTCAGATAGAGGTGAAACTGCCGAATGCTATATTTGTAATTAGGGACATTTGACAGTAATCAAGCTTGGAGACATTTCCTGGTGGTCATTGTTAAGTTCTTTATTGGTTTTCATATTCGTAGATATCTGTTCGGCAGATTTCTTTTCGAATGCTGCGCACGCTTACGGTACACACTGCACTGCACTTAGCCTAGAATCCTATTCGTCCGCTTGCCTCCGTACCTCCGAGGGAGTGGGTTGGAGGTACGGAGGCAAGCAGACGAATAGGATTCTAGGCTACACTGCACTACACTACAGGACACGATGATTGGCAAAGCCCGATAGAAAGGGTGAACGTTCGCGTCTGACGTAAACACAAAATTGGTCGGGCTTTGCTCTATGGGCAATCACATACACGATCCCTCAGACAGGAGACACTACAAAAGTTTTTGTGATCAGTTTATTGATTTCCATTTTCACAGATCACGGTTCGAGCGCCTGAATAATACCACTCCGGTCGGGAGCCGCCATATTTATTTAAGAAAGCGTGCGCAAAGGACTGTGGGATTGGCCGAAAATAATTCGAGCAAACACATATAATTAATTCGAGCAAACACATAAAATTAATTCGAGCGAACACATATAATTAATTCGAGCGAACACATATAATTAATTCGCTCAAACACATAATTACTTCAACCGAACACAAAATTAATTCAAGACACTAGTAGAAATTAATTCTAGCACACACTAAATTAATTGCAGCACGTGAAAACATTTTGTACCCCAAATCAATTGAAGGAATTAATATATTAAATCTAGACAACATAAAATTAATTCCGGCACATAAAAAACATATAAATAATTTGAAATGTTAGCAAAATTTATTCTAGACTACATGAAATTAATTACAGCAAAGATAAGCAGAAATAATTAATTGGAACACATAAAATTAATTCGGCATGACTACACAAAATTAATTAAAGCATATAAAAATTAATTAAAAGAAACATACAATTAATTCGAGGTGCTAGTAAATTAATTCCAGTCTACATAAAATTAATTCTAACATACTAAAATTAATAAAACATAATTTTGACCAGAACGGGCCCCCATAGATCCACCGTAACCGATCGAGTGAGAATGTTGGCTACCCGGAGGTGTGGAGTCAATTTGCGACGTTCTACCGTGTTAAAAATTGTAAGGATTTCTTCAGGAATAGTTTCCTGAGTTTCTTTACCCTAGACCATGTTCGACAAAGAGTCATTGGACGTTTTTCGTACTCTTTACCAGCTTCTGGTTAACTTCTCGGCGATTGATTCTGCGCGCGTTTTTCTGAGCGAAGGGTCAATCGTACCGGGAAATGCATGGTGATCGAAAAAATCGTGCTCCATCGTGCTCCGATCATTAACAAGAACAGTTGAGTCATCGTTGCAAAGCTTGAAACATTCTCCATGCTACAGATGGAAAGGTTAAATTAAATTTGACCAAAAATAGGCGATATTTGGCAACACATAACTTGCTGTAATTTACAAGGGTCAAATCCTGATTTTTAGGAGCGGTACCTGGCCAGGAAAATCATCCAAAGAAGTAAAATTCGATGTAATAACCACAAGTGTCAGTCGCCATCTCGACCGTACTGAACATTGTGCATAACGTCTACATCTAAAAACTACCTAGTGTTAAAAATAAAGAGTGAAATCTAGCCGAAAGTTCCAAACTCATTACAATCTGCGAGCCAAGGATTGCATGGTTAATTATTCATGACGTTGGCGGCGGCAGGTTCGCTGATTGGTCAATCGTAATATCCTCTCTATGGACATAACCCGTACTGATAACTATAACGCCGGGAACTGTACACACAGACCTGTCGCAGGGCTATTCTAAGAGGTGGATCATAGATGCGTCGTCCGGTGTACGTCGTCCGTAGTCCGTTGTGCATTTAATAACCCCTTGCCATTTTCCATCCTGAACTGAAAGAATGCAATCATTTAAATTTTGTCATCCATCAGTTCACAGGAAAATTGCATTTAATAACCCTTTGTCATTATTGTATAGGACGGAGACACCAACAAATAGCTGCAACAAGAGCTATCGCCACATTAAAGAGATGCCCATTTTTTCTGTGTGATTTTCAGGCAAACTGACTTTGCACAGCTTATTTGCAGGTATCCTCATGCCATACTTTCAATAACAAACATAGACTGTTTCATGGATGATATTTCTTGTTTATGTTGATAATAATCTTCCCAAACCGGCAACTTAGATGATTTAATACAGACACACATACCTCACAAATCCTTTGTCCAAAATGATGTAATGGTTGATTCTGTTATTGAAGGCAAATTTATGTTTCCACAGCATGATTTGAACTTGGGTCCTTCAACATCATTGCTTACACAAATCTTGTGAGCCATCTTGTCATTCAAGACAGGTACATACTAAAGTGATTCATTTTCAGCAAATAACTTACTGTACAAATGTTGACTATTGACTTCCACTTACTGGTAATAGATAATTATTTGTTTATTTTTCAACAGATTGTCCAGGACATAATATAATTTATACAGAAAATGCCTTCAGCTCCACAAATTAACAAGGATTCTCTGAGTACAATGTGGAAGCAGAATGAAGCTGCCCTCAGATATGGTGAAACTCAGAAAGTGGATGTAAAAGGTGATCAAGTATCGTTATGTGCAGTGATAATAACTACATCAGGCATGAATGTTCCTCGTATTTCCACATATTACACTAACACTTTGGGTTTTGTTTAAATTTCAGCTGTTATTACATATCTGTGACATATTATCTTTGTCGTGGTCACACAACAGACAGACATGTTTAAAATTATTATTGTTGTAACCAATCATATGAGGGGAGCCACTTGCTTGCACCTGGTTTATGATATTGAATCTTAATCTGATGTACCAAACATAATTTGCCTTTTCCTTATTTTTAAACAGGCATCAAACATTTTTGGTTCTCAAGAGTGTCTTTGGTGGAAAAACTGCAGTTTGAAATATGGTACAGTTGTGACGTAAGTATTGCTTGTTGAAAAAAATTGGTAGTGTGATTCAGTGCAAACTAGTCAAGGCACATTATGTGCCTTGACTAGCTTGCACTGACATTAGCTGTAAGTAGACAAAAGTTACAGTTAATGGAGCCTTATTTACTTATTTCAAACGACATACATGTGAAGTATATCACCAATGATGGCTGTTGCATAGCCAGAGTGATGAAATGCTTTCTCAAAGTCTTTCCAACTTCTTTGCAAGTCTCAAAAGCACATAGCGCTGTGACTCTAATATATCTTGCCTTGTAATCTATTCATTTTGATATTCAGGATTTGAAAGTCATTATCATGACATTCAAACCATAGTTTTACACATTTATTGCCAGTGCTGTGATGCAGCAAGGCCTATGATATTGACAATAACTTGTAAGAGCTATCTCTTTTATGCTGAGACTTTACCCTGAGCAGTCATGTCAGATTATTGGTGCACCAAGAAAGACTTGATAATAGAGTACCTGCAGTCAAATATGTGTTTAAGAACATTACTGTAATTTAGAATGCTACCAATGAACATTCCAATATACTTGTACAAATTCCCTAAACATACCAGGAGGTTAGGCCTTGCCCTGATTGTACTAGTAGCTTGGCACTGAGTGTTTTACCAGGATCTAATCTTGTGCCTCAAATTTTAAATGTTTACATCTTTTATATTCCAGGATGCTGGAAACTCACTTTCTGAGGAAGAGATGCAAAGCAGCAGCCCTGTTTAGGTATGCTCGTTTATGAAGGAGCAAGCAGTTTGTGTTGTTTATTGAAGGTGTAATATTCTGCAGCATGGAAAGAGACAGTGTTGTGCTGGGTTTGCTTAATTATCTGGGGTTTCAAAGTTTGATTACATCAGCTGTATGAAAGGAACTTGTCAATTTGTAGAGTACTTCTGGCTCGACAAAGCCGGGATGTGAAGTAAATGTGCTGACAATTATAAGTGATATGTAATGCGCAGGGGATTTCCAGTGAAACAGCTAGCAATTTTGCATCAGATGCATGAGGCAAACTTTATAACGTCAAATTGATTTTACAAGTAGCATTCATGAGAACGTCATTTTCAGTAAGTGCACCCTTGTAAGTATTATATTTAAGTATGTTGCAACAATTACTGTTTCATTTCTTGTAAATTGCAATAAATGTTAATCTGAAATTAATTTTGATGATTGTTGTTGTTGTTTTTTAATACAGCTTGCATGCAGGATTTCTAACTACTTCAGCTGTTGTTTGTGTTTCAGATATATTACAGTCCTGTTTTGTGTAGCTCCATCACAGAGAGGACCCAATAGGCCATTCCATGGATAATTATCCCCCAGCAATATGGCTAATATTGAACTGGTTTGTCAGCAAGCCATACAAAAGCACTAGAGTGGCATATCTGCAAGCCAGCTTGTAATGGTTTGTTGGTAAACCAGAGGAATCCTTAAAGTAGCTTGCTTGTAAACCAGAATTAGTCAGAAATTGGTTTGTTAGTAAGCCACATTGCAGTAATATTGGCTTATCTTCAAACCAGATGGAACCAGAATTGGCTTACTCTTGAGCCAGAGAAGTGTGATATTGGTTTATAAATAAGCCTATGTTCAACATTATCTGGTATATGGGCAAGCCACAGTATCTTAAACATGGCTTGCTAGCAAGCCTAGTTCACATAAGAGTGGATTGCCTGTAAACCAGTATTCAGTACTAACTGGTTTACTGGCAAGCTGAAGTGATCTTTGCTTGGCATGTATATATGCCATATCAAAAATCAAAGTTTCGACACAATATGATTGATGAGATACCTGCGGATTGTCGTGACGTAGAAAGGCCAGAGTATGAATTCCGTATTCGCTGAGAAAAGACTAACTTTTATTGTCCATATATGTTTAAAACGATCATGTCACGTGGGTGTTCAGTGAAAAGGTCAATGTTCAATGAGATGGTCAGTGTCATTTATTATGAGTGTAAACTCCGTCATTCGTCGAGAAAGGACAAACATTCATTGTGCATATGAAAAAGTGATCATAACACTTAGGTGTTGAGTGAAAAGGTCAAGTTCAATTTGGGAGAAAATGTCATTTCTACTGTCATTAAAACAATTGGGGATAAACAGCTGGGCGGGTTGTTAAGCACAATTATCATCATGATTCCATGACGCGATTGTTGATATCAAGGCAATAAATGAAATACCCACGGCAGTTCGTAACGAAGTCAACATGCTACATAGAACTTATCTAAAGTTAATTTTGCTTATTGGCGACAGTACTGAACATTTTCAGTTTTATTTCTGAAAATTGCTTTGAACGATTAGTGTGTTCAAGCAGAAAACGAAATTTTTAATTCGTGCAGGAAAATGTTACGCTTCACAATACCTTTGTTGGTGTCCGTCATATTGTGGGCACTGAAATCACCCCGCGTAAATAACACGATCAGTTTAATTGCTGATCATCCATTGTACTGAGCATATTCCTCTAAGTATCAATTCCATATAAGTTAGTGGATACTCCCACCCCAATAAGACTCAATCAACCAAGCATGCTTTTATATAGGGTAATTTAGAATGGCGATGATCTATCTATAAACAGTGTAAATAAGATGCGCCTGTGTTATATACCCATACGAGGCTTTGTACTGAATACAAACAGCATATGAGCAATTCAAGTTCAAGGTAGAAAAGTCAATGTCAGTCCACACTATGAATACAGAAAGTACATTTAAAGAAAGACTTGTTGAATAATAAACCCTAGCCCTAAATGTACAACTTGACAAGTTTAATCATGGAGTATCCTCAAGAACTATTGCCACTTGTCCATAGACGTCAATGGAGTACACTGTCTAAAGACTGCTTGCGAACTGCTGTAACAGTACATGTATTCTTGAATAATTTGACCATGTTACTATTTTTGGACTGTAGTACATATAATTTTGCCCTTAATTTCCTCTGGGTTTATAACGTTTAGTTTTGTGTAATGATCATGGCATAGAGAGCGTAAGTAAGCCTTGCCCGGTTTGACCTCTGCTTTTCAACATGTTTAAATATGTTTTACGGAAAAAAATTACGTTGCACTCCTTGGCAGGCACCCATACATAAGCAAAAAATAGTGGTTGCTGATTTTCAGATGTAACTATCCCTGTAGATTTGTTACCGAGCGGCGGAGAACAGATTAAGTAATGCGTCAGTTACAGTATCCTATGAATTGCTCTCTCCTAATTAGAAGGTCAAAGGCCGGAAAATATTCCTATTACATGCCTTCGAGAAAAAAGGATGGGTCGGTCGGTAGCCGTTTCTTGTTTCGTATTTTCAATCTGATGCATAATATCAAAGAACAACAACGTTTGGCAAAGTCATGCTCGATTTTAAAAAGAACTGTAAAATTTTGAGGCGAAAATGCTTTAAATAGGTAAGGTCAGGTTACCGGAAATACATTTGGTTCGATGCTATAAGTGGAAAACGGAAGACATAATTACAGTATAAAAGTAGCAGGCTAACAAAACAGTTCACACTTTTTTCATGATCAATGGCAATCGTGCGTGTGTTTTGAAGGTACAAAAGGAACTGAAACATCAGATCAACTAGGCACGGACGTGATACAACTGAACACACCATTTCACTCTTCTACTTCACCGACGATAGCAGTCATGTCAGTGTTTTGCGGTTACATACTACAGATAACGGTGTTGTTGCAAGGAGTGGCAGCGGCACAACGTTTTGCAATTCAGCCGGAGGACGTTGTCACAATCGAGGGAGCGTCTGTTCAGTTGCAATGCCAAGTGAATTTCACTTCAGTGGAAGGTCAAAATTACACCATACAATGGCAATTTAACAGCACCCAGTCTGCCTATGAAGTCAAAGAAGACTTTGATCGAGAGAATGGTTTTTTCGTGAGCATCTTGACTATCACGAGTGTATCAAAACAAGATGAAGGATTTTATCATTGTGTTTTATCTGCAAAATCGGGAATAACCAGCTCGGACAGTGCACAGATTACGATTCTTTCAACACCCAGCTTTGATCAAGAACCGAAGAATGTCTCTGCCATTGAAGGTTTCCTGACGGTATTACGGTGCAAAGTAGATGCTGTAGATTCCAGTGCAATGTTCGTGAAATGGACGAAAGACAATGTTACGGTAGCCATTTCTGATGTGAGTGATGATATGAGAACGGGAAAAAACGGACACGATGCTCGATACTCCATCATCGGTGACAATGACAAGGTATACTACTTACGCATCAGTAAGGCAAATCAGAGTGATGCCGGAATATTTTATTGCAGTGTACATCTAAAGTACTCAGGTCAACTTATTTTGGAATCTGGTGGGGCGATGTTAGATGTCCTGTTCCCACCAAATGACAGCTACCCATCATGCAGTACGGCTGGATCAAAGAATTACAAAGCAGGTGACATATTGACGACAGAATGCATTTCAAGAGGAGGGAATGGACCTCTACATCTGTCATGGATACGAAACGGCGAAGAAATAAACGGAACTCGCGTTGATGAAAATAACGACAATATCAGAAATACATGGACTTTGACAGCTGCTGACAACGGCGGTAACATAACCTGTGTAATGAAGGGTAAAGCTGTTCTGAATAGACGTCAGTGTGTGATAGGTCAATTAAATATGTACATTAAACCAACAATGACTATTGAACCTGAAACAGACCAGGTGTCTGTTGGTCAGTCAGTGCCATTTAATGAATCAACTGTTCCAACAATATCTACGAGGTCGCCTCTAATGAAGACTGGATTGTCCTCGGCGGTGATCTCTTTAATTGTAACGATTTCAATATTTCTCTTTGCCGTAATCATCCTCGCCGCTTTGATTTTCCGTTATCATAATATAAAGAAGGCAAAGTCGTATGGACTGTCCCGATTTCACAGTCCGCCACCACAGCACGAGCTGGAGACTGTGAACTGAAACTAGGTGGTGGATACGAATATGCCTTGATTAATGAAGGCATAACCCATACCGGTAATTATAACTGCGAAAACTTGAAAGAAAACCCTCACATGCAAGAAATAATTTGAAAAGAAATACCAGGACATGTGGAGACTAACAAGGAAAAGGGCGGGGCTAGGGCTGGCTAAAGAATCTGTGAGTTATAGCAACGACCCGTGCAAAAACTAGGCCTTTATTGCAGCAAGGTATCCATTGATTCAAAGACACCATTCATAAAGAAGAAAAAGATTAAGAAAATCAAAAAAACAAACAAAATAACCAGCGCTCCTAGGAATTAATTTAACTTGTACTACATTATGAGAAGAACGCTATTATGTTCTTAATCTGTGATTTAGGATTGGAAAAATTATACATAATTGGTGGAGTTGATAAATTAGAAAAAATTATACATTTATTTTGTTTGAAGGAGTTTGAGAGACAATTTAATAATTGTTTGTATTTATCGTGCATTATTCATGAGAAACTTACAGCTGTCTGTTGTGCATGTTGTAAAACAATACGGTTTCTATTCCTGTGTCTTACTCATAGGCACAGCCTTGCTTAAACAAAGCAAGTGAAAACACAGTAAAGTTTCATTTATTAATGAGAATTATCACAAACCATTTCATTTCTTGTTTACTGTATCTCACATTACCGGTCAACGAAACTATTTCCTATATAATACTTTGGGTTGTGTGATGTATGAAATATATAATTTTGCCGATACAAAGACTTGAACAATTATCACAAAATAACACTTAAAATGGGGCAGAACCGTGATACCAAGAAGCAGAAATTGAACAAGGCATCACATGCTTAAATAGAATAAAGGAAGAAAATTTAGAAGTTAAATACTTACTCTGGTTCACATTGTAACGAAAGATTGTTTAAAGATACAGGCAAATATTCCGAATATATTCAGGAGATTCCTGTTTTCGGGTTCATTACAAAAAGGAAAAGGAAAAAAAACTAAAAAATTAAAAATATAAACTTAGAATTTAAATAGTGAAGGATCGTATCTTAGAGGAACATTAATGTTGGTATATTAAAATATATCGTTAAAAATGAAAAATAAAGAAAATATAGTACCACAGATGTGTTGTAATTTCAATTTGAAGAGCCGGGAACAAATGCATGACACAATAAAGTAGAAGTTTTTTCCAACTATTTATGTGCGAGTATTTGTCAAATGTTGTGTTCTCACATAAACTTGACAATTTTATGATGCAATAAAAATTGCATGTTTCGCTTGTAAGTTTTACTGCCTCACAATCATGAAACACCAAGCGAACTAATAAGTTGGTGTATTTTTCGCGAAATTGCTGCACATTATTACATTTTAACTTAAAGTATGAATATTTCTGGTAAAATATTTACATACCATTCGCTCTTATAGCTTTGTCAATACCAGTGAATTTTGTGACGTCAGACTTATTCCCACACCGAATGAGATTGTATCCGATTATCTGGTATTGTAGATCCACATGTTTTCTTCATCTTCATTGCCGAAACTATAAATCAATAGTAATAAAGTACCCCCTCTGTACCAATAATGGACCAAATTGAACTTTAAACTTTGATAGGCTCCACCTCGTTCATGATGTCGTGCAAAGTTTGCTTTCGTCTATTATTGGCCAGGATAGGTATAATATCATACACGGCTCAGCCCTTGGTGTCGCGCCAGAGGTTAATTCTGAAGATACACAGTCGACGTTGACACGGTCAATAATAGTATATTGATTCATGATAAGTAATAAGAAAAAAATAAAGAAGAATTAATTGTTACTTGCTATGTACATTAGTAGGGCCACTACCCATTGCGTAAACATTAAATTCAAACATCCAGTTCAGTTACCCTCTTAGTTGATGAAAACAGCTAAAACACGCTCTGTCACACCAGGGCACTCCAGGTATTGATTTTATGTTTAATCCGTCAAAAATGTTTGAACATTGTTGGCAATGTTTATCATGAAAATAACCCATTGTGTTTAGCAAATGACGTATTGTGCCATCATTATCGTTGCAATAGTAACGGTACTGCCCAACTTCCAATTGCAAGCTGAAAACCAGCGTATAATATAGTCATTTGCAGCGGTCTAATAAATTCGATCCCAGCATTCTTGGCGTATATCCTCGTTCATATGCACAACAATATTCTAATTCTATTCTATTTTAGGCGTAATGGTACCGATATCGTGTATCAATTAAGAGAAGAAGAATAATACTTACTGGCAGTGATATATTTTATTAATGGCTTGTTGAAAAAAATATGTTAAATGTGTCGTATTTTTTTCTTCACAAGCTCTCAAAAACATACAGGCTCCCATAAATTAAGTGATTTAGCCAGGTTCACTTCCGTTATTTAAAATAGTATATCGAACCGGCGCATGCGAATCCGTGAATATTTTGGTTAAGTTGTGCGTTCCCCATAATTTTGCTGCATTTTTTTAGAAAAATTCGTGTAAGTTTTAAGAAAAAAATTAATTTGTCTACGTGAGGAGTATATTAGCTCAATGCATCCTCGAATGAAATTGGCCGATTTGCTTTGATACAGTTATTTATGTGGTTTAAAGAAATCTTTGTGGGGTCGTCGGATAAAAAGTGGAATGAGACTACAGCATTTCGTTCATGTCAGGAAATCATAGCAGTGCTTATTGTACTGGTGCAAAGTCTACGAAATATTCTGATATCAAAGATGTTTGCTGGTTTAAAATGATACTTTTTGAGTTTGCTTGCGGAAATCATCAAGGAAATATAAAAAAAATACTACACGTAATTATGAGTACGTGTAGAAGTGTCGTTTGACGTTCCGAAATTAAAGTCTGTGCCACACGTACGCGACGCCTGGTTATCAAGTAACAAAGATGCTACGCGTACTGATCGAACGCAATTACGTGTAATTAAACCTCTCTATTATAGCTTGGGCATTTATACCAGTGAATTTTGTAATGCCATTCTCCTACATTACAGCCGATAATGTACCCACTGATCTAGTAACATGACCATGGAATCATCCTCGTTCGCAAAAAACCGAGACACATGGATTCAAAATTTGCACAGCGAATAAACTTTGTATATACTCTAATAATTACGACTGATATTTACGAAACTTTTATGACGGAATTAAATTTCTATCGCAGGAGAAAGGCCCCCCTGCCGTATTGTTTGTTTACATTGATGGAATGGTGAGCATATACAGGTAAGCAAGTTTCGCAGACGTGGGTTGTGTGATGTAGAAAGGCCAGAGTACAAATTCCGAATTCGTTGAGAAAGGACAACTTTGATTGCGCATACGATTAAAATGATCAAGTTACCTGGGTGTTTCAGCGAAAAGGTCACGTATTCAATGGGAATATCAATGTCATTCAATAAGAGTATAAATTCCGCATTCGTTAAGAACAGACAAACTTACTTTGTGTATAATTATTTTGATAAAATGATCATATCACTTAGGTGCTGAGTGAAAAAGTCAAATTTAATGGGAAGGCAAAAGTCGTTGGTATTGCCATTAAAACAAGTAATGATAGAAATTATCATCATGATTCGATTACGCCATTGTTGATATTAAGGCAATAAACAACATACCCACAACTAAACATAACGATGTGTACGTGCTACATAGCACATATCTTAAGTAAAGTTTGAATTTTGACAACAGTAATGAACATTTTTAGTTTTATCTTTCTGGAAAGTGCTTTGAGAGATTAGTTTTTTATGCAGGAAACGAAATTGTAAGGTCATGAAGGGAAATTTTAGGCTTCACAATATCTTTGCTTTGTGTCCGCCATATTGTGAGCACTGCAATCACCCAGAAGCGTAAATAACACGATCAGTTTTACTGCTAATCATCCTTGCGATTGGGCGTATTCGAACGCAAAATCACGACCATTCTATAGATTCCAATAACTCTTCAATGATAAGCTTAACCGGTAAAACATAATACCACAGGTATCAAGGTATTGTTGCAAAACAATTATCGAGCCCTGCAGTAATTTTGAAAAACATGCCCGTAAAACACAATTCGCGCGTCTTTGTACATTTGCTGCCAATACGTGTATAGCTGATTTATATGTACATTGACTTAAAACTGAGATCATGCTGCTTTAATATATAATATCGACATCAACATTCGCTTGATGTATTAACTTTTGTGTAAAATACATAGAGAAATCCTCATGGCGGCAAACTGTGATGTTTATTGAGCATAGTCTATGGCACATCCTTGTCTGACGGACACATGTTCATCTGAGGTACACTGCAGGTACTTTGGTAGTGCTGTCTCAAGGCTGTCAAAGAACAATTGCAAGTGTTACAACATTTGTTAAAATCATGTAAGATTTTAAAATTGTGTAAAAGGTCTAGAGGGACAATTTTGGATAGGAAGGTCGAGCAACCAGAAACACATATATTGCTTTATTTGGTTTGATGGTATAACAGTGGAAAACTGAAGACATAACAACAGTAAGTTTATACAGTATTACACGGTCAAAAAAGCATTTCGCACTTGTTTTCGTGATCAATGGCAATCATGTGTGCGTATTAAAGCTACGCTGTCACATCAAAGATCAAACCAGGTAAAGACGTATTACAAAAAATTATTTAACAAATCATTTCACTTTTCTACTTCATCGAGAGCAGCAGTCATGTCAGTGTTTTGCAGTTACATAGTACAGAAAGCAATGTTGCTGTACGAAGTTGCAGCGGTACGTCAGCCAGAGAACGTTGTCACCATCGAGGGTACGTCTGTTAAGTTGTTATGCAAAGTGAATGTCACTTCAGCTGAAGGTCAAAATTGCAGCATAACGATGGCAGTTTAACAGCACCCAGTCTGCCTATGAAGTCGAGGAAGATTTTGATCGCGAGAATTTTTTTTCACGAGCTTATTGACTATTATGAGTGCATCAAGACAAGACGAAGGGTTTTATCGATGTGTTTTGTCCGGATCGGGAATAACTCTGACCAGCTCGGACAGTGTAAAGATTAAGTTTCTTTCAACACCAAGACTTTTGCAAGAACCGAAGAGTGTCTTTCCCATTGAAAGTTTACAAAATAAAGACGAGAAAACAGTACACGTATGGACAGTCCCGATTTCATAGTCCGCCACCACCGCATGAGATGGAGAGTTTGAACAAAACTAGGCGGTGGGATACGAAGATGCCTTTAATAATGAAGACAGGGACCATGCCGGTAATCATAACTGCGATAACAAAAAAACAAACAAAAACAAATAAAAAAAACAAACAAACAAAAAAACTCTCATGCAAGCAACAGTTTGAAAAGAAATACCAGAACCACATCTTTCGAGAGTGATGGCATAGACACGATGTTGCATTCTCACAAACCAGAGGATCATTTCCGCTCCGCTGACCTACGCAAAAATCAAAGGTTCCGTAGCGCTTAGCTATTGCCGTAAAGAGGCGTGTTGTTTACGACGATGCGATGTTGTGGTGACTAACGAAGAAAGGTTTTGTCTAGGGCTGGCAAAAAGAATCCCTGAGTCATGGCAACGACCTGTGCAAATGCATGGTCGTTACATTATGTTGTCCATGAATTCAAAGACATGGAAAATAATAAGGAAAACAAACAAACAAACAAACAAACAAACAAACAAACAAACAAACAAACAAACCAGAGCTTTGAGGAATTAATGTAATTTACATCACACTAATATCAAAAGCAAACATTTTTGTTGTTCACCTGTTACGGAAATGTCGATACGTATTCGGTTAAATCCTAGCAAAATATTGGAAAAATTGTTCATTTACGGAGCAGTTTGGAAAATATTGCTTAATTTCTTTTATTTCTTTATCGTGCATTATTCCTGACAAATACATGGCTCTCGGTTTGTGCGTGTCGTGAAAAAATATACGATGACTCTTCCCGTTATATATCCATGGAAATAATCTCGCTTAAACAAAACAAGCGAAAGTAAAGTAAAGGTTTATTTAATAATCGTTAGATTTATCAGAATCATTTCGTCTCTACCGTATCTCATATCACCGGTCGACGAAACTATTTCCCGTATAATAATTTGTGTTGTATGATGTATGAGAGCGTTTTGTTGATACAAAGTATTGAACAAATATTGCATGGATAACGCATGAAAAGGAGCCACAGACAAATACAGAGACAAACTGGCAACGGGTATTGTTCAAGGTGTGGAGCGCTTATGTAAGCCCTCCATGTTCGCCTGACCTCACGTAGCTCTCGCCTCTCTTTTCCGAAGAGTGCCGACCATGGACCCTTCGGTAGTTTCCGGATTTTCGCCAATTTTTAAGCGAAAGAATGTTCGCCAAATTTGATGTTGTTGTTGTCGTGTGGCGCTGCGCGGAATTGGCGTGCTGGCGAAAACGGGAGTGCTTTGAGCCTCAGGAAAGTGGGTTTTACCATTTTAAAAATGCCTCTCTCATTTTTATGAATATATAATAAGTGTGTTTGAACGAAATTTGAAAGTCTTTTATCGATAGTGTCAGATTTTACTCAATGGTTTACGGTCAGTCATATCGTCTTTTAAAAGTTGTTCATGAAAAGATGTGTTTATGAAACTACTAGCGTGTCATGTTTGGATTGGCGTGAAGCAGTGTTTCTGCCCTTAGAGCTCACAAAGTAAGTACGGTTGCTACGCGACTTGCAGCACGATGCCATCTCGTTGTATGTTTCTCATAATCTCGTGCAATTATCACCACGAACAAAGTCTCCAAAAACTCTAACACCTGTGAAGCTCATTTTAATATGGAAAGGCCATAGTCTACCGAGGCGACCATGGAACAAAAAGCATGCCGCGTTGCTAGTCTGTCCTTCTATTTGTCTGTGAAGGGGCTGAATACTGCAATATTGTGATATCAAGAAGTGGAATACAGAAGTTGCTATTCACAGAGTTTGCAAAACGAATCCTTTACCTTTATAATCATTTCAATGGGCTGTCAGTTTGTTCTTGTCTCCGTGACAAACTCAAACCGAGGTGCCGGTCGCGAGCGAGGAATATCGCTCACACAGAAGATGCCTGTCAATCAATCACTCGGTCTACAAGTACCTACCAGCGAAGCTATACACGAATGTTAAAGATAAAGTTCATTCTAGTCGAAAATTGTAATGCTCATACGCTACCAAAGATATAACTCTACACATACAGTGACACAACGCGGGTAGATGCAAGTTGTTTCCGAAAAATATATGATGTATTGGATAACACATACGCTACACTCTATGCTTCCATCGTCGATAATTTTCGACTCTGAAAATATCTATCAATGGATGGGATATTGTGGCAAGACAAATAATCAAGCCGTTCTCGAAGCTTTGACGATTCAAAACGTTTTAAAGATATTTGAAGAAAAACTTGGTTGTGTAGAATATTGCATGGTACTCACACTGAGACATCATTTTCATGTAACATGCAAAAGAGCTCAAAGTTACGGTTGACTGAATAAAGAAATAATGAATATTAATCATAAGATTTATAACAAATTACGTCATCTCTACCGTATCTCATATCACCGTTTGACGAAACTATTTCCCCTATAATAACTTGTGTTGTATGATGTATGAAATCATTTTGCTGATACAGAGACTTGAACAAATATTACAAGGATAACGCATGAAAACGGGGGGAATACTGCAATATCATGATATCAAGATACCATGAATTGAAAGACACTGATCAGAATGAAAAAAAGAATAAGAAAAACAAACAAACAAACCAGCGCTTAAAGGAATTAATTTCACGTACAGCACATTATGAAAGGAACACATTCACATATGCAAGCAGCAGCGTCTAATAAATTAAGATTCCCGTCAGCTGCTGACTTTGACATACCCTCACATGTCACATTTGTTATTACTGGAATAACGTCCAACATTTCTAAGTGTATACGTTTATGTTTACATTCGCCGCCAGAAATTCTATACTTTTAATAATCTACGGCAGATGATGGTCCCGTAGACGTTCTCCCCTTCTTCTGATCTTGTATAGCAAAAGCTAAATAATCTAACCCGAAATAGATGAGCGGTTGTATAAATTACGTGTCCGGTCGTGTCAAGTCGACTTACGTCCCAATTATAGGCATTTCTTTTCAGCAATATCCTGACATAAATGTTTAAAAGATACCAAAGTTAGACAATTTATCAAATCTCTGCTGAAGTAACATTCAAGCCACAAACGAAGGCCTTTTTACACTCAGAGAGAGAGAGAGAGAGAGAGAGAGAGAGAGAGAGAGAGAGAGAGAGAGAGAGAGAGAGGGGCTATGTCAGGGTTCAGCGGTCATATACTAAGTATATTAATTTTATCGTGTATATTTTCAGCTGGATATGCTACAAAGAATCGGCGTGTTTCAGATATTTGACATTTTTCTGTTGAGGCAGTTCTTGCATTGAAAATGAAAGTCTGACCGTTTAATTGCTTTCACAATATGAATAATTGGATAATATTGTTTTAGATGAGAATTAGTTAGTGACAACAGTATACGACTCATTTTAAAGCTTATGCAGCAACACAAGAGGGCGCCAACTCTGTGCTTGCTCAACATCGATCGTAATGAAAACTGTCTTTTGTCCAGGGATACATATTATGACTATGCAATATTACAGTCAACTATTGGATCACTTTCGACGTAACATATCAATTCGAAGTCAACGATTACTATCTAATACCATCCTAATTTATTTAAATATATGCCGATATATGATTGTCACGTGACTTTATCTTTCGAATAATATTCCTGCAAAACGGACTGGGTGCTACACAGCGATGCAGTTCAGTAATTTACCTTGTTTGCTTACCTGTCTTGATTTATCAGGCAACAAATTTCTACAATTAACGTCAGCATGTCTTTAACATACCTTGTCGCATTTAATCAATCTGACCCTATGTATTGAAAGCCCTTTAAAGTGAACTGTATGTTGAAGTCATGTTACTGAAGAGTCAACATTAATATTGTAGAAGGTATCAAAAACGATGTCATTTAATCAAAGAATGCAATTAAACCTGTACGTACAATATAACAGCAGACACGTTAATAACATTACTTTTACAATGAATAACGAATAGTATGGCAGAAGATCAGCTTAAGCTAGCATGCATCTTCATTAGGTACTAATTGTCCGATTCATCCCAAATAAATAAAAGAAAAAATATCATTTTGTTTATTATAAACAACAACATTTTGATTCTGAATGTTTTCAGACCGAAGAATATAATGCTTTTATATGCATCTATTTTTAACGTGTCTTATATAATAATATTATATTTCTACTATACAGACATACTATTATGTATGTAATAACAAACGTGCAAAGACTTTTCTTTATAAAAGTAATCGGTGTAATCACAAAAGCGCGTGCTTTAATAATGGATTCAACCCTGTCATTTGAATTGGTCATATTGTATTGAGATTCATAGAATTATGCCAGGAGTTGCTGAATAGTTAGCTTTTGTATACGCAGATTCAGCGAAACAAAAAGTTCAATGGCGTTCAATTCTGTAGTCATTTTGTCAATTAATGCCTTAATGTTACCTTTTTTATTATTAGGGTTTCCAAAAACAGGTGCCTTGTTTTACGAGAAAAGTCCATACTATAGACGTAATCATTTCTATTGAAATTCACCCCTGCGCATGCATGCATATCAGATAAATCTAACGGCAACTTCTCTCTTGATGTTGCATCTTTTGAGAATTATATATTGATTCATCTGCCAACATACTAAAGCCACTCGAAAATACCATGTTGTAAAATCGAGAGTTTTGCAGTTCTCAAAGAATAAAAAAGATAAATGACCATGGCTCTATATGTAAATAAATTATTTCTGTGAAATGTGCAAATAAAATCAGTCGGCAAGTTGAAGGCGCACGTGCGACAGCGACAGGATGCCTGTACCAAGATTTTTGCATGCGGAGTGCTGAAATATGGTCTATTAATCGAAATCTTATCTCTGCTTATTCACAGCAATTAAAATTTTCCCTTGTCAAACAATAGTATTTTGTATTTGATAAGAGAAAAAAATCATCGATTTTATAAGAGTTCAAGTCCACTTTTACTTCAGGGCAATGTACACGAATGCCTTGAATTGACCTCGCTTTCTCGACGGATTCATGTTGATGAGCCAATTGTACGTATGGTAAGTGGTGTACAATTTGAAATAGGCATCGTGTGTTTATTCTAGTGCATAGGCTTGATACTTTTCGGGAGTCAGTTGGCCTAAGAACCTAACTGCGTTTTTCCAAATTAAATGATTTCTGAATTTTATCCATTGATGGTTGGTTCTTGGGTGAATTAGATAACTATTTTGAAGGCACCTTTATTCGAGTGTTGATAACGTGTTCAAGACGGGAACGATACAGGCATTTGAGGGTTAGAAAGAATGTTTGTACCCTTTACGCTAGTGTGTCGTTTTCAAAGATGGGTAAAACGATTTTTGGTGTGAAATTCAGAACCTCGTTTTCGTGGGCTACACTGGTATCTAGTTATCTCATAAAATAATAGGTTTTAAGGATCAAACACATTAACTCACTTCCAAAGGAGTGACAGTCGTTCGGTTAACATACTCGTCGAAGATTACGCTGTAGAGAGATAAGTCTGGTGGCGAGTCGTACACGATGGGCTACACACTTATGTCACATATTTTACACATATACCGTAAATAGTGTCATACAAGGTATAAGTATTGTAATTACTGTATTAATTACTGTATGTTGACAGACCATTACTGGAAACATGAAATACAGAGCGGTTAATGCTAATCTGAACCATTCTTCCAACTTTTTCATTCTCATATAACCCATAAGCATAATTAAACAAAAAAATAGCAGAGCGCCCTCTATAAAAACAGGTTCAAGAGTTGCTGTACATAGAGAAAATAAATCACCATCAGACGAAACCATCAGTGTAGAGAGGATGACTCAGGCCTACGTATTCTAGATAGTTCGATGGATAACCCTAGCCCCTCTTAACAGTCGGTGTGTAATGACAAAGTATAATCAGATATAGGTGATTAGGAATGAAACTAATCTTTTTATAGTGAGTGTACAGAGGATATCCCTGGCCAATCTCCCGATGTTCGATTGTCCAGTGGATAGCCATTACCTCTATAAATAGCCTATGTGTAATTATCAAGTGTAATCAGATAGAAATGAAGACCCCTTTTGTCTATAGATAGTGTAATGAGGATGTGCCTGGCCTATTTAGCAATTCCCAGGTGATTCAGTGGATACCCTTACCCCTGTAAAGAGTCAATCAAGTATGCTTTTATATAGAGTTAGAAATTGAGAATGGCGATGTTCTGTAATGAGTGTGGATGGGAGTTCCCGGTCTTATTTACCGATTCGAGGTTGTCTACTTAGTAAGCATTGTTTCTCTATACAGTCTATGTGCTATTATCAAGTTCAAGGTAGAATAGGGCTTGGTAAAATTGTTCTGATAGAAATGTCAACGTCAGCTCTCACTATGAGTAAAGAGAGTACCAGAAAGACTTGTTGAGTATATAAAATATACTCTGGCTCTGTTAGGATTACTATTACAGCCCTAGCCCTATAACAGTAAAGCTTAAAGGCGGAGCCCCCCTTTAAAAGGACGCCAAGGTATGGCGGCGTTCATTGTGTAAGTGGACACCAAACAGGCAACACGCGGGCACACGCTCCAGGAAATGCCACTTTTTAGTTTTTCCAAACCGCAAAAACACAGACAGACTGCCAAGCGGTCAGCGTGAAGTTGCTGCCGATCGGACTCTGTGGTTATATTCAAAGTTTAACGCGACTGGAAGACAATTTTTTAGGAAATTCAAGCGTTTGTGGTGGGGAATCAATGACTGTTGGTGATTTGAACCGACCATCAATCAAAAGCTTGCATAAACTCTGTTTGCAGGATTAGCAAAATGTGACAAAAGGTTGAGATCAGTTTGTGTAATTAATGTTATAGAAATCAAACATCATACTGGCCATGTGTTTGACTGGGAGGAGAACTCCACTAATGCGAGAACCTGGGATTGAAAAGTGCGGCTTTAACAAATTTAAACATAAAGTACCCTTAAGAACTAATGCCATTTGACCATGAACTTCAACGGACTCCACTGTAAGGCCTGCTTGCTAACTACAGCATTCTTTAACAATTTGACAATGTTACCATTTTTGAGCTGTAGTATTACATAATTGCCTCAAATTTTCTGTATGTTCATAAAGGTTGGTTTTATGTAATAATCATGACACAGAGGGCGTCATCAAGCCTAACTCTGTCTGACCTCTGCTAAATGTTTAAGTACATGTATTGTGTACGGAAGATAAGCATTACGTAGCACCTCTCGGCACCAATATTTTGGCAAATAATACAGTTAATACTTGGCCAAGGACAGTTGTTGCTGATTTACTGATGTAACTATACCATTTAGGCTTCTTGTCAAGCGACGAGAAACCATTCAAGTGATGCATCAGTTACAGTATAAAATCATTGCTCTCCCGAAATTAGGAGATAAAAGGCCGGAAAAAATATTCCTATAATATGCCTCCGGGGAAAAGGATGGGTTGATCGGGAGCTGTTTCTCATTTTATGTTTTTAATTGGATGCATCATATCAATAACAACAACATTTTGCAAAGTCATGCACGATTTAAAAAGTGTAAAAAGTTTAGGCCAGATGCTTTTCAGCAAGGGAAGGTCGAGCTACCGGAAACACACATAATAGTGTTTTATTTGGTTTGGTGATATACGTGGAAAACGGAAGACATAATTACGGTATAAAAAGTAGCAGGCTAACAAAGCATTTTGCACTTTTTTCATGATCAATGGCAATCGTGCATCCGTTTGAAAGCTACAAACGGAACTGAAACATCAAAGATCAAACCAGGCAATAAGTATTACAACTTAACAAACCATTTCACTCATCTACTTCACCGAGAACTGCAGTCATGTCAGTGTTTTGCAGATACATACATGTACTTCAGATAGCGATGTTTCTGTATGGAGTGTCAGCGGTACACAGTTTTGCCATTCAGCCGGATAACGCTTTCGTAATGGAGGGTACGTCTGTTCAGTTGCGATGCCAAGTTAATGTCACCTTAGATGGAGGTCAAAATTACAAAATACAATGGCAGTTTAATAGTACTCAGTCTGCCTATGAAGTCGAGGAAGATTTTGATCGAAGGAACGGTTCTTTCACAAGCATCTTGACTATCACGAGTGTATCAAGACAAGACGAAGGGTTTTATCATTGTGTTTTGTCTGGAAAATCAGGAATAACTCCGACAAGCTCGGACACTGCACATATTACGGTTCTCTCAACCCCCACATTTTTACAAGAACCGAAGAATATCTCTGCCATAAAAGGTTCCCTAACGGTGTTACGGTGCAGACTGGATGATGTAGATATCAATGCAATGTTTGTGAAATGGACGAAAGACAACGTTACCGTAGCAATTTCTAATGTGAATGATACGAGAATTGAAGAAGACGGACTCAATGTTCGATACTCAATCATCGGTGACTATGACAAAGTGTATCACTTAAGAATCATAAGGCTAGAGCAAAGTGATGTTGGAAGATTTTCTTGCAGCGTACATCTCAAATATTCAGGCCAACTTATTTTAGAGTCTCGTAGGGCGACGTTAGATATCCTTAACCTGCTCCCACCAGACGAAGACTATCCGTCATGCAATGTAAATTTAACAAAGTACAAGACAGTAAGTGATACATTGACGACCGAGTGCATTTCTAGGGGAGGGAATGGAACTCTTCGTCTGTCATGGCTTCGAAATGGCAAGGAAATTGATGGAACACGTATTAACGAGCATGATCCCGATATTAGAGATTCGTGGACTTGGACAGCTGCTGACAACGGTGCAAACTACATAACCTGTGTAATGAAGGGTAAAGCTGTTCGGAATATACGTAAATGTGTGATTGGTCCGTTCGATGTGTACGTTAGACCGATAGTATCTATACAACCTCAAACCACCCAGGTGTTCCTTGGTCAGTCAGTGACATTTAAGTGTTCATCCAACGCTAGTCCACCAATTACGACATACTCATGGCTCTTGAACGGAAGACAGCTAGTACTCGATTCAAACTCAGAGCTTACTATTAGTTGGAACGAAATTAGACAGCAAGTAACGTCAGATATTTCTGAAATAAATGTCACTTGCTCAATGTTTGATAGACATTCCCGTGTATCGGATGTAGCAGTGGTGAGTATTGAGGAATCAACTGTTCCCACACACACTACGGCGTCGCCTCTAATAGAGTCTGGCTTAACCTCGGCGGTGATCTCTTTGGTTGTCATGATTTCAATATTTTTCTTTGCCGTGGTCATCCTCGTCGGTTTGATTTTCCGTTATCATACAGTAAAGACGAGAAGAATGTATGGACAGTCCCGATTCCATAGTCCGCCACCACTGCATGGAGCGGAGACTGTGAACAGAAACTAGAAGATGCCTTGAGTAATGAAGAGAGCCCATACTGGTAATTATAAATGCGAAAATACCCGGACTACATCATGCAAGAGCAATGGCACAAACACTATGTTGTGGAGACTATTACAGTAGAAGAAAGGTTTGGCTTAGGGTTGGCAAAAGAATCTGGAAGTCATGGCAACGACTCGTACAAAAACTAGGCCTTCGCTACAGCGAGATATCCATGAATTCAAAGACAGCGATTAGAATGAAGAAAAAATATGAAAAACAAAAAAACAAAAAAACAAAAAAACAAAAAAGCAAAAAAACAAAGCAGCGCTTCGAGGAATTAATTCAACTTACACCACATTATGAGAGGAACACTTTTATGTTCTTAATCAGTTATCTAGGTTTGGGAAAACTACATATGTACATGTTTTTGGTGAAGTTGAAGCGAAATATTGGAAAAAGTATACATTTATTTTGTTAGTTTAGCAGTGTGATGACAATTTAATAATTGTTTATATGTATTTGTGTATCAACTTACGGTTGTCGGTTTGTGCGTGTTGTGAAAAATTATACGGTTACTATTCTTGTGTCTTAGTCATAGAAATAGTCTCGCTCTAACAAAGCAAGCGAAAGCAAAGTAAAGTTTCATTTATTAAATGAGAATTATCACAAACCATTTCATATTTACTGTATCTCATATTACCGGTCAACGAAACTATTTCTCCTATAATAATTTGTGTTGTATAATTTATGAATCAGTGAAACAGTTTTGCTAATACAAAGACTTGAACAAATATTACAAAATAACACGTGAAGAGGACGGAACCGTGATACAAAAAAGTGGAAATTGAACGAGCCAGCCCATGCTATAATAATACAGGAAGAAAATTTAGTAGTAAAATTCTTGATCTGATTCATTTTATAACGGTAGAAGATTTTTTAATATAAAGGCATATTATCTGAATATTTTCAGGAGATTCCTGTTGTAAAGAAAATAAACTAACAATTTATAAATATGAACTTCGAATATAAATAGTGAAGGATTGTACCTTAGAGGAATGCTGATACATTAAAATATATTCTCTGGATTTTTAAAAATGAAAAAAAAGAAAATATAGTACCACAGATGTGCTGTAAATAACAATAAGCAGAAGTGTTTTCTAAAAATGTAAAATGTTCGTGTGCGATTATTTGTCAAATATAGTGTTCTCAAATCAACTTGACAATTTTATGTTGCAATAAAATTGCATGTTTCGCTTTTAAGTATTACTGCCTCGCAATCATGAATTACCAAGCGAAATTAATGAGTTGATGCATTTTCTCTCGAAATTACTATACATTGTTACATGTTAACTAATAATATGAATATTTTGGCTATATATATTTACATACCATTCCCTATTATATTATAACTTTGTCAATACTTGTGGATTTTGTGACGTCAGACTCATTCACCCTCACTATTAATGATATTGTATCCAATTGAGATCCACATGTTTTCTTCATCTACATTGCCAAAACTATGAAGTAACAGAAATAAAAGTACCCCCTCCTTACCCATAATCATCGTCGTAAAACACGCGCCTCTTTACGGCAACAGCTCAGCTCTACCCGTCAAGAGACTTGATTTTTGCGTAGGTCAGCGGAGCGGAAATTATTGCTCTGGCTCGCGAGAATGCCCATAATGGACCCGAGTTAACTTTGCACTTCGATAGTGCACTCCGCTCTGCCTCGTTCATGATGTCGTGCAAAGTTGCTTTCGTCCATTATTAGCCAGGATAGGTATAATATCATATAGGGCTCAGCCCTTCGTGTCGCGCTAGAGGTTAAGATTCACAGTCGACGCTCACATGGTCAATAACAGAATTGATTCATGATAAGTAATAAGATAGAATAAAGAAGAATTACTTGTTACTTGCTATGTAAATTAGTAGGGCCATCACTCATCACTCGACTCATAAACGATAAATTCAAACGTCCAGTAACTGTTCAGTTACCCTTATAGCTGCTGAAAACAGCTAACAAACGATTTTTTCTCACATTCGTGGCCGCTAAGAGTGCGGGATCGACAGTGTAGGAAAAATCGACCCCGCACTCTCAGAAACCGTCCCACACTCTGCAGTAAATATTACACGAGCTCTGATTAGATGATAAAACAATCTGTTTTGTTCCACGCGCAAAATGTTATGCAATGACACGACGAGTAACACACGGACCAGAACTACAAAATAAGCAGGTCAAAGTAAAGTGGCAAACGACAGAGTTGTCACGATTTTTGATAATATTGTACTGTAAACCAGTACGCGCGCACCCGGAGTATGTCATGTGGTTGCAAGCCTGTCACACGAGTACCAGTAGGAAGTACGCCCTCTGTGGGTCACCTTTCTCGTCCGAACAGAATAGCATTGATCTCTATTGAATAGTATGCCACTCTGGTATATTAGCACATACAATAAAGATATTGAACTTCAAGTGAACATGTTATGCAGAGTTGCCTTGCACTTACAGGTATTACTGGTGAGACGTCTCGTGTCTTGCCTGAAAAATGTCAATAATTTTTAGGATTTGGTAGAGCAATTGGGTGTGAATTTATTAGAATCCCTTTTTTTCTGATGGTGAAACAAGACAGGAACAACAGTGACACAGGATCATGTTTACTTTCCAAGATTTTATTCATTTCAACAATTCAAGATTACAACACAATTTTACATGATCAAACTTTCCAAGGTTAACAAAGGACGAAGAGTGAATAAAATTAATGTTTTCCTGTGGTAAAAAAACTTACTTAGGGAGTCGTCATTATTTACGGCCTTTGTGGGGGGGGGGAAGTCTGGGGAATTTCATGATATTCTGAAATTTCGAGTAAACCCCCTGCCAACCCCGATGCATTTGAGTAACCCAGTCTCTAACACAGAAATTAGATCCCCCCCACTTAGAACAGTTGAATATCAAGACATGTATTTGTAACATTTACAGAACTACAGCAATAGTACAGACCTTTCATATCCTGCTAGAATATCATCGGTTACCTCATGACGGTTGAAAAAGATGAAACCAGCAAAAGGAAATTAAAAGTCACAATAAAATGTAGATACAAAAGCTCACGCTGTAAACACTATCCAACCATATAGTATCAAGTTGTTTACCATACAGTCTTGTTTACATTGGATGGGTATCATAAGGTTTTCACTAAGATATCTGAAAGGGCAGAATTTGAAAGTACAGGAGAACAGTCAGGAGGCTGGGGGCAGTGTCAGAGAAGTTGTACCCTCTCGTGTTGAAAATTTGAGAGATTGATGTGTGCAATAATGCAGTCTGGTGCAATATGAGAGATGTTATCAATTTGTGTAAAAACTGTTAGAACATCCCAAAGGGGGAAAGCGTGAGAGGCGTGTCTCCTCTCCCACGTCGAAAATTTGAGAAATTAATGAGTGCACTGATGCAGTTTGGTGCAATATTAGGTGTTTTCTATTTGTTTTTACTAAGTAAAATTTTTAGAACACCCCAGGGGGAAAGGAAGTGAGAGGGGTGTCTCATCAAGAATTTTGAGTAATTGATGAAACGGTGCAATCTGAGAGGTATTTCAATTCATTTTGTACCAAAAATTGAGCAACCCCTTTCTTTCTCTCCACATTTTGATCAACCCCCTTGTAGCTTTCAATTTTTTGAGTGACTACCCTCACATTCCTCTGACCCCCAGGCCCTCATGTTAAATTACTCTAAAAGATCCCATAAAATATTCTTGATGGCCTTAGAACTAAATTTGTGAACAACATGTACAGTAAAAGTGGTCAACTTTGATGCAGTCTTGCTGATGCATTTTTATGGGGCTTGAACGCACAATATCTACAATACTAATTCGCCTAGCTTAGCAGTCAGTTAAAACCCCTACAAATAGGTGTTTCAACAAGCAGCCTGGTGGCTCATGTAGCTGTGCTGTGATAATATTCAAGATAATCCATAGGATAGCTACAGGTGTGTGCCTTAATTAGGCAAAACAACAATTGGCAATAATAACAATAGTAATAAATATCAATTTCTGCAAGTCATTTAAAAATATACCACAAAGAGCACAGTGTTGCTCCTATTTAACAAACAATATGAGGTATTACTATTTCCACTTGTTCACTCAAAATGCTATTGTGTTTGCAAAGAGTTTGAACTTTCAATTTTCGCAGGCAGAATTCCGTTTTAACAGCCACTTTTCAATTTTGTAGATCAACAGTAAAATTTGATGGTCCTTGCTTGAAATGTTTGGATGATTTACTTGGAGTTAAGTTATATACACAGATGAGCCAAGAATACAATGTGCAATATACACACCAAATAAACAACTGGTGAGAAGGAAACTTACAACAGCTCCATTAACTTTCAAATGTTGGACGTCAGAGAAAAATTGAAAGATTTCCATAACTTCTTAGTTGTACGAGTAGTATGTGTAACATTAAATGTGAAAACTCTTTGGTTTCAGATAAAAATGTGCAACTTAATATTTTGACAATTACTGCAAGCAAATAGTAAGTCAACATTGTCTACAGCAAGTTCAAAGCAGACAACCACTGGTAATTGGTCAATGATAACTGATAAATTTGAACCTTGGAAGGAGTAAATATATGCAGGGTACTGATCAAAAAACAATATGGTGTCAGAGGGATATGTCGTCAACATTAATATCATTGTTTACTCTGTTTGTGTGGTGAAGTGACCTGATGTCATCATTCATCACTCATACTATTCAACCTGTACATGATTTCACTCGGCTGCCTCAATCTTTGTGAAGATTTACTTAATTAAGTGATGACATGACAGGTGTTTTGTTTATGTAACAAATGATTGGAGCTAATACAAATAAACTGCAGTCTGTTTTAATGGTATGGCGCATCATGCCATATGCCTTCTTGTGGATTGAAATTCCTCATCAGTGTTTGGGGTTTCCTCCATGAAATATTTGCTAAAGTTGGTCCACTACATAAAACATAGCCTCACAACTTTCTTCTAGATCACATTTCACTACAAATTGACACCAAATAAAACTACATTATTTTCAGTGTCTTCAAAATTGTTTTACAAGGTATTCGGGGTTGGTATAGGTCATTCAAGCTTGCAGACTAATATATTGGCTCCAAAAATAAACCAGATATGAACTGTAAATGCTCACGTGTTTCATTATATATTGAAGTTATGTGTAAATGCTGATATATCTTGGTGTGATCAACATTTGTAGCAAATCTCATCAAATTGTGTGTAGTCGTTTTTAATGTATATCCGTTTTTTCTAAAATCATTAATTATGCAAATGAGCAAAAAGTATGCAAGCCACGCCCTCCAAAAACTAATCAGTTCTTGCCATTTACTAACTGAATATATGTACCAGATTTGATTGTGATCTGATGAGCCGTTTTTGAGATATCGGACCAACAGACAGACAGACAGACAGACAGACAGACTGACAGACAGACAGACATCACTGCGACACACGTGAGCAAAAAATCATGGGTTCCCCCAGTTTGAAAAATGATTTGGCTTAGGTAGTCTCCAGGGATTTTTATAAGAAAATGCAAAGCTATCAGATAAACACCAAACAGACAAAAGCACTTTTTGACCAAAATTGACAAAAATTGCTCCAAAAAAATTTGCATTTTCTCGCTGTATAAAATATCTGACTTAAGTCATCCTAAGGACCTGTATACTGAATATCAAAAAGTCTGACAGGGAGTTTTTAAGAAAAAATAGATCTACAATGACAAAAATAATCTCAAAAATACAAAGTTGCATATATATCTTGGCACGATTTTACAAAATCTTATTGATGTCATCCCAAGGGACATGTAAAATCAATATAATTGTGTCTGACAAGAATTTTTGAATGATATTTTTGGTTAAATATGACAATAATTGCCTTAAAATTTGTTTTAAAATATTTCATTACAATGTGGACAAATGTCAATAAGGTTATCCCTGTAAAAAAGTATATTTAGATTTCTGTTGCAATACTTCAAGCATAACCATTCTTTTCCTTGACACAAGGTAAACTTCAGCCTCCTTCAACAACACAATTGCGATGTAGTCTACAACAAACCTGAATGAGAAAAATAGACATATAGACATAATATTAATACACTTTTGTATATTTATTTCATCCATGAAAACCTGTGGTAGATAATGTCATAAAATGTATGATATCACGATAGGGCTTAGCCCATAAACTTGTGTACAGTAACATTGGAAATGTAATTCAATAGAATGTTATAGTTCAATGATCATAGGAGTTCTGTGTTTGGATAAAAAATATTTGTTAAAATACTCTTACTTAGCACTGGTGTTGATGACCTCCCCTGCTTATGCATGTGGCTCCTTGTTGAGTCTGATTACCCAGCATACTGTGCACCAGGATGCTGATGTTTAAAACAAGTCCTTACGGATGCTTTCGAATACCAGTGCAATCACACATACAAATGCCATGTTGACAAGCTAAATATTGTTTTTTTTGACATTCTTTCTGTAGTAAAATAACAACTTTCAATGGACAAATATAAATAATGAAAACAATTATCAAAAGTAAGCATTACAGACCCTCTAAATTTTGAGTTGTAATATAATAACTTACACAATTATCCCAAAACCAATCACCGGATACGGCTCAAGTTGTAACTACAAAATGGTACACCAATGTGAGAAGCAACATATGTACATAATACCCCACTTACATTGACGTTTCTTTCACATTCCTCTTCCAACACAAACTTCTTTTACCATCTGTTGTTAAGGCATTGTCATAGCATTCAAAGATACTGTCAAAATAAATAAAAATCCATTATTACATCAGAATACACACCGTTAACAGACGTTTCACATTAAAAATTAGTCTTTTTTGATAGTCTCTGTTTTCAACAGACATGCCATAAACCTTCAAAAGACAGTTTGTGTTTTACTTTGCATATAAGAAATGATATCAGTCTTGGTTATATATAAGTGGAGCTGAAAAGTTGCCCTAAATGAACAGTGACACATATGATTTGAATAAAATATCACTTTTAACATGGTGGTCATTTCCTTCTTTTGGCAGGTTACTTCTTAACATATTTTACAGTACATGATCCTCATACAAATTAAAATGCCTCTTATTAAAAATGTAAGAACTTTATTGGCAAACAAAAAAAAGTTTTGTTTAACAGCATTTAAAGACAATAATGTGAAAATTTAAGACAATTTGACCAAGTCAGTATGGAGTTAAATTGTTTGGAAATCTTGAAATTGGAAGAATAGAGAAGCCAGGAAATTGGGTGATTTGCAAACATTTGCAAAAATTAACACTTCTTTATCAAGCAGCCTACGACAGCTTGACAACCTTGAAGATGAACCCAACCAATATTTTAATCTTGGGTTAACAAATTCATTAAAATTGAATGAATATTTGCAAAAAAGTGATTTAGGAGCGAAATACCCTGTGTTGGGTGCAGCGCCCCTTACATGTATAAAGCAAGTTTTACACCGTTGCAAAGTCTCTGTGCAACCAGGTGACACATTCTGACTCAGCATGATCTAAAAGCAGATTCCTGCATACAATTTTGATTTGAAAACTTGAATCATGTTGTAATAGCATAAAAAGAGCAGAACCAAGGAGAAACTCAGAAGTCAAAGCCTAATAAGGGTAAGAGAGATGCACCACATGACTCCCTGCAACCAGGTGACACATTGTGACTCAGCATACTCCAAAAGCAGACGATTGCATAAAATTTAATTTAAAAACTTCAATCACTTTGTAATAGCATAAAAAGATCAAAACCAATGAGAAAACTTAGACAGCCGTAGCAGAGTAAGAGAGATCCACCAGAGTCTCCGTGCAACCAGGTGACACACTGTGACTCACCATGCTCGAAACGCAGATCATGCATACAATTGAATAGACAAGTTAAATCAGTTGGTGATAGCATACAAAGATGAAAACCAATGGGAAAACTTAGAGTAAGAGAGATGCACCGGACTCTCCGTGCAACCAGGTGACACATTGTGACTCAGCATGTTCCAAACGCAGACAATTGCATAAAATTTTGATTAGACAAGTTAAATCAGTTGGTGATAGCGTACAAAGATGAAAACCAATGGGAAAAGAAGCCACAGCCTTAGCAGAGTAAGGGAGATACACCGGAGTCTCCGTGCAACCAGGTGACACATTGTGACTCAGCATGTTCCAAACGCACATCCTGCATAAAATTTAGATTACACATTAGTGATAGCATACAAAGATGAAAACCAATGGGAAAACTTAGAAGTCACAGCCGTAGCAGAGTAAGAGAGATGCACTGGACTCTCCGTGCAACCAGGTGACACATTGTGACTCAGCATGTTCCAAACGCAGACAATTGCATAAAATTTTGATTAGACAAGTTAAATCAGTTAGTGATAGCATACAAAGATGAAAACCAATGAGAAAACTTAGAAGTCACAGCCTTAGCACAGTAAGAGAGATACACCAGAGTCTCAATGCAACCAGGTGACACATTGTGACTCAGCATGCTCCAAAAGCAGACAATTGCATAAAATTTTGATTAGACAAGTTGAATCAGTTGGTGATAGCGTACAAAGATGAAAACCAATGGGAAAAGAAGCCACAGCCTTAGCAGAGTAAGAGAAATACACCGGAGTCTCCGTGCAACCAGGTGACACATTGTGACTCAGCATGTTCCAAACGCACATCCTGCATAAAATTTAGATTACACATTAGTGATAGCATACAAAGATGAAAACCAATGGGAAAACTTAGAAGTCACAGCCGTAGCAGAGTAAGAGAGATGCACTGGACTCTCCTTGCAACCAGGTGACACATTGTGACTCAGCATGTTCCAAACGCAGATCCTGAATAAAATTTTGATAAGCAAGTTAAATCAATTATTGAAAGCATTCAAAGATGAAAAACAGTGGGAAAACTTAGAAGTCAGAGCCTTGTCAGTGTAAGAGAGATGCACCGGAGTATCTGTGCAACCAGGTGACACATTGTGACTCAGCATGTTCCAAACGCAGATCCTGCATAAAATTTTGATTAGACAAGTTAAATCAGTTAGTGATAGCATACAAAGATGAAAACCAATGGGAAAACGTAGAAGTCATAGCCGTAGCAGAGTAAGAGAGATGCACCGGACTCTCCGTGCAAGCAGGTGACACATTGTGACTCAGCATATTCCAAACGCAGATCCTGAATAAAATTTTGATAAGACAAGTTAAATCAGTTAGTGATAGCATACAAAGATGAAAACCAATGAGAAAACTTAGAAGTCTCAGCCTTAGCACAGTAAGAGAGATGCAACGGAGTATCTCTGCAACCAGGTGACACATTGTGACTCAGCATGCTCCAAATGCAGATCCTGCATAAAATTTTGATTAGACAAGTTAAATCAGTTGGTGATAGCATACAAAGATGAAAACTTATGGGAAAAGAAGTCACAGCCTTAGCAGAGTAAGAGAGATACCGGTACACCAGAGTCTCCTTGCAACCAGGTGACACATTATGACTCAGCATGCTCCAAACGCAGATCCTGCATAAAATTTTGATTAGACAAGTTAAATGAATTATTACAAGCATTCAAAGATGAAAAACAATCGGAAAACTTAGAAGTCAGAGCCTTGTCAGTGTAAGAGAGATGCACCCGAGTATCTGTGCAACCAGGTGACACATTGTGACTCAGCATGCTCCAAATGCAGAGCCTGTATGCAATTTTGATTAGACAAATCAGTTAATGATAGTATAAAAAGATAAAAACCAATGAAAAAATTTAGAAGTCACAGCTGCCTTAGCAATAAGAGAGATGCACCAGAGTCTCCGTGCAACCAGGTGACACATGAATTAATTTATTAGCTAATACATCAGAACACATTGACAATTAGACAAACATATTTAGCTGCCTACCTCCACAAGGTACTGAGGATTTCATGTGGGCCTGAATGTGTCTTTTTACTTTCCACTTGTATTTCGTAGGACGAAACATCGTCACTGGGCAAAGCTTGCAGGACATATCTGCTTCTCTGCAGTCTATAATGCTTCGAGCATCTTTTAAAGTTGTTACTGAAGCATGCATCCTATGATGAAACAAGGCTAAACACCTTAATGCTTTTACATAAGTAGACTTTGATGTGTTTCAAGACATCTCTTTGACTCTTTTGACACAAATGTGAAACAACTGGTGAATTTAAAAGATATGCTAACAATTATTGCTCTCAACGATGGTAGAAGAGTGTATACCGCTGTGTGTTACACCCCTAAGGTTAAAGCGATCAGTCTAACACAGGCATTTTGTCTTACTTATGCTCCTTCAAAGGAGTGTTTTTAAATCGGAAAAGTCAAACCTTCATTGGTTTCAATACGGATAAAAAATGTGGCTAAGAGTTTGCTATTGATATTTAGCAGTGCCATGAATACAAAAGCAAGCACAGTAGTTTGACACACGCTTTGTACGGCTTTGCACCATAACAATCACACAACAAAGTGCTGAATCTTTGAATTCTACCTCTACCAGTCGAGGTCGATCATGATGACTGATGGTTTCGTCTGACCGCTGAATTTTAAAACCGCCTGCATGTATAGTGAACACTGTCAACATTTACATTGAATTGTTGATGTACCCAAATTGTAGAGTTTGTATAAAGTACAGGTTCACAATGAAAATAATTTTAACTACAAGCCAGATATTGTTTTGCATTATTATGAATGTGCCATCTTTAATGTTTCATTCTGTTCGAGCATGATCACTTTGGCATCTTTCAGGGGAATGTGTTCATAGCGTTTCACTGTGTCACACTGTTGTTGAGTGCATCAGACTGCAAACTGAACACTTGTCGATACTCATCTCAACTGAATTCTGATCTCGTCTTTTTATGGTTGGCATTTTCGAAGGAGGAGTGTTAGAAAACATGAAAAAGTATTTA
>LD343678.1:49580-78167 GCA_001465055.1 Ptychodera flava | reverse complement strand
ACAACATTGTATTTCTATATTGAATTGTTTTAGTTATCATGCTTCTATTCTTTCATGAACTGATAGGAAACCTACATACCTGCAAGATAGAGCCAGAGACAGAATGATGAATGGTGGCGACACTTGCCGTAAGTTCTCAAACAAACATCCGACGTTATCACCTGGAATCTTCACTGTGTACTGTGAACATGGTGTATGTTACGGATTTCAGGCCATGAGGCAGGTCGAGTCACCTGAAGTGCTGTTTAACATAATGACAACTCGTCTACAACAACCTCCTGAAATTGTCATCTACGACAATGCATGTAGGTTGCACCAATACTGTTTAAATCGGTAAGTTTTCATCTACCCTGACCACATGATTTGTATGTTACAGGGAGGAGGCCCTTCACAGTATAATAAATTATCCACAATTCTTTTCAATTTGTACCGATGATGTTGGCTTTCTTATTACTACGGTATTTTCAGTTCTGCATCAAAAAAATAATGTTAAGCCTCTAGATAATTTGGCTGCAGGTCCCAACTTTTATTGTTACAAAATTCAGATTTCAGCCTGTTGTATGCACAATAAAAAAGTTCAATTTATCCCTTATTGGTAGGATGAATGGGCTCTAATTCAACTCTTTTCCAGTAATATTAATATAGAACTGAAACAAGGCATCTTTTTCTCTCCCGTAGAGAACCTAACTATTTCATGAAGACAGTTTTCTTGGTGGACCGTATGCACTGGAAAAACCACACAGGGTAAGTATCAGAATATGAAGTTCAAGAGAAATATTTTCCAAATCATCTTCCTTGTAGCCAAATACTTAGGTGGTGAGAATATGATCATCGTACAATAATGAATAAACCACATCCAGAGTGTTGGAACTCACAAAAATCAGATGTACAAGAAACAAATCAAATATTACTACCGGTAGCCCCCCATCATATCCTGTGTTATGATCTGAATAGGGCTGCTGGTCAGTCATTTTGCTTGATTATGTTATGTCCAGGACAGACAGACAGGATTGACTAGGTATCTTCAGTCAATAAGACAATATGTCAGTATGGCTAATGTACATTCTAAGAAGGCAAACGTTATATGTACATGTGGTGTTCCACAAGGCTCAATATTGGTTCCAACATTATTTCTAATCATAGACAGTCTTTCCCCCTCTACTGTCTATGTTCTAATTTACGTAAATGACATACCAAATGCTTTCAAGCAGGTGATTCCATTTTATCTCATCCTTGCTGTCATTCATTAGCTGGGATATTTGATGAGCTGAGATCTGTCTTATACATTTCTACGCTCAGAAATACATTACAATTCCTGTGAACTACCTAATATTTCTAATGGGAAGTTAGGGGAAATACCTATTGCATAATTTAGAGGACATTTTCAAAGTACAGAAAAAATTGTCCACGCAATTATGGGATGATACTATTATTCAAGAAAACCACCTTATTAGCTCCACTGTCAGCAACACAGAACTTATCAAATAGGCTAATTGTCTGTCATCATCATCGTCCTGCGTCTGTCAACAATTGTCTTCATCTCTTAAACCGCATGTCAGATTGTTCTCAAATATGATATGCAGTTCGTTTTGGCTGACGCCAGTTAGGTTGGTTCAAATCGTGGGTCATTTGGTATATGTATATGTATACACACAAAAGAGGTTGTATTTCATTTGTATGACAATAGTATAAAGTTTAAGTGAGTAATTTAAATATCAAGATACAGACTTGTCTTGATCAATTTCTTTCAGAAACACTTGCTTTATGCAATACAATATTGTTACACAAATCTACATATCATGTACATGATATATAGATTTGTGTAATAATATTATTTGGTCAGGAGATACCCATTTATATAGACTTTTTTCTGTACACATATTTGTAATAATTGTTTCATTTTCAAAGAAGAATTTATTGGAAACAGCTTATTAGATTTATCTGCCTTATCTTGTTATACTTTATTTTTATTGTTTTTTATGATCAGTTGTTCATCAGGATATAGCCTTCAAAGATTCACAGACAACAGACGGTTGGCCAGCATAAATTCACAGATCTGCGAGCAAAGCAATGCAGCATTACAGAAAATAAAGGCACAGGTTTCATATATGACCCCAGACAATTTCATCTTCCATGTCAGACTGTTCCTAGCAATCTGGAATCAAAAGAAGAAAAGTGGACTAAACAGTACCTCAAGAGTTTGAACCAGGTTAGTTTGATTATTGTTGAATTGAATTTCTTTACTTATATGGGAAGAAACAGGACTGTGGGCGCACAATTGGGGATTTAACCGATTATCCAGCCATTTGCATACACTGGGCAGGAGTTTTTGAATTCTCAAGTTAATATTGCTTTGACATGATAAATTTGATCAATCGTGGTGGGCACTTTTATGACATCTGCAAATAGGAATCAAATGGTCATACAGGAAACACATTTTGAAGCATATACGTCCCAAACAAAAAGCAGAAGATTTTTCTCAGTTTATTTTCCACTCAAGTTTAGTGCAAGATTCAATGACGATGAAAGCCTGAAACATGTCAAAATTATGGGATTGTGGAACCAAACACGACATTTTTGATCAGTAGCATGGCCTTTTTACATTTGCATAGATTTTCAATAATCCAGCTTTTATAGGGGGAAGTTCCTGTTGAACTGTACAAAAAACATTGAGTGTTTTTGGTCAGGACAACACTTTAATGGGCTATGTATGTAGCCCAGCAATTGGTAGTAACATATTTTATCATTATTGGAAATGCCAAAAATATTATAGTGGGGAAAACTGCATTATTTCACCTGTGTCAACTCTTGCGGTGTAAACTACTTTCAGTGATTTAAAGAAAATGTCTATCTTCTCATCAACAGGTCCACTGTGATCAAGTTCCCATTGAAGACCTACAAATATTGCAGCCAGTATGGATCAATTTTCATTGATTATAATTGCAAGATTATAGTGGATTTTAATACTCCTATGAAACATTGTTGATAGTATGTAGTAAACTTGATTGTGTATATGTTTTACCTTCAGAAATGAACAGCAACACAACAGAATCTTGTAAAACTTTGTATTTATTTATTTTTCAAAGCTGCAAATGAAGTTCATTTAAAGGTCACATTACTAGCATAAATCAAAAGTTGAGCTTTTCACATATTAAACCCAAAACTTGTTCAGCGTGATCAACTGTTAAGTCATTGAAAGTTTTGACATGCTGGACTAAGAACTGGAGAACCACATTGATGACGGCCTCTGGTGCATATGAAGCTTTCATTAATCTTCTGTACTCTGTCAAGTTTGTGTTCTTCATGGCTATGATTTGAAATGGATGGTTGCAACGGCGCTTTTTTGGAATAGGACAGGTCGAGATAAGCTCATCAAGGTCTCCTGATCTCTTAAGGGCACTCAGTTAATGCTTCAGTGTTGTTCGCTCAAGTTTTTGTTCTTCATCAGCAAGGACCCTTTTTGACTTCCTTACTGTCCGCCGGCTGCGCCGCGATCCATGTGAAGAAGGCTGTGGTTTCTGTTGCGGGATGGGTGCTGAGGGTTGCTGTGTCTGTACGGCTATTACTGTTGTTGCTGCGGTTGGTGCTGGTTCTAACTGGGTGGGCAGTGACACTGGCTGTTGTATTTGGGCTGGTATTGGTGTGGATTGCAACGCTGATGCTGATTCTGGCTCGGGCTGTGGTGTTGGTTGGGATCGTTGCTGTGGATGTATGGCTGGAACCTGCAGTGTTGGTATGGTTGGTGCTGGTTCTAGCTGGGTGGGCAGTGACACTGGCTGTTGTATTTGGGCTGGTATTGGTGTGGATTGCAACGTTGATGCTGATGCTGGCTCGGACTGTGGTGTCGGTAGGGATGGTGGCTGTGGATGTATGGCTGGAACTAATGTTGGTGTAGTTGTAGCTGGTTCTAACTGGGTAGGTACTGACGCTGACTGTGATTGTAGGGCTGATGCTGATTCTGGCTGGGTTGGTGATAACACTAGTGGGGATAGATGATGTGACAGTAGAGAGATGTCAGCACTGGTGTTAATTGAACTGTTGGCTGATGACTGTGCCATAGCTGGTATTTCTGTACTGTTTAGTGAATCTGTAAGGGAAACGAAACAAAGTAATGTATAACTTGACTTAATTCAATACTTCATGCCCCAACTGGCTTTGTTACTAGCCTGTGATCATTGTTACTAGCCTGTGATAACTTGATGAAAAAAAGGCAAAAAAATACAAAAAAGGATAAAAATGTCTAGTCAGCTAAGACACAAATTAGGTTCTACAAATAATTACTTTGTACTGAATATTTTCCTCTTGTTAGCAGTTAAAAGGTCTTAATTTGAGTTCTTGTTCAACATGCTATTATCAACTTTCACTAACTGTCACTGATGAGTACAAGTGGTAACCTTGACGTGAACATTGCAGTAAACTGTTATTTTATTGCTGTCTGCAGAGATAAGCATGGGTACTAATGCATGTGTGAAGGTTTTAAGAAAGAAAATTTTTGAAAGGACCAAATCTGGGTCAAATGGGTATTTTTTTATATTATAATTTGTTTTCTAATAACATATCAACTTATGTTAAATTTGCCAAGGGATATAGATATACAATTTATTCAGGAAAGCCATACTGTGTAAAAATACACTTGTAATAGGTGAATGTCTTACCCAGATCATTCAAATTGATTGTAGACATATCTTGTTGCAGGAATAGTGAATCGGATTCGTATTGTAGTATTGCTAACATTGCTTCAGTTATTTCAATGGGATTACCAACAGTTTCTGTATCTATAGGAAGAGAAGATGACAATTACATTTGTAAATATTGTACAACTAAAATAGGCAAAAATGTACACAGCTTGAAACTGATATTTCTCATCCAAGAGAAATTGTATTATTGTAAGGAAAACAAAGTATGTTTGTTGTTTCATGTCACTGAGATTTGTATCGAAAATGTCTATATGAAAATGCTTGTTTAAAAAAACTTATAAAGACCCGTTAGCTGTATCTTTGTGTGTTCTTTCAATTTGATTGTTTGAGGTCAAAAGTAATGCTGTACAAACGAAACGCTACATGGTCGTTTCAAAATATTGGTGATGAATGTCCATCTCAAATGTGAACAGATAATTTTACTTGCAAGTCAAATTTGGCTACCACCAGCAAGTACAAGAGTGTCTGAATGCCTGAAAATGCAAAAAAAAAGATGCAGTAAAATGCAAAAAAGATACAGCTAATGGGGCTGAATGATGTACCAATTGGTAAAAGTGAAAGTATGTAATTTCTTCATATTACGGATTCTTTTTCATCCCGTAATTCCAATTACACCTTGTGATCAAAGAAATTTTTCTTGCAAGATGACTAATATTATGTGCAATATTGCTGAGAGTAAGTGTCATTAACTACGACAGAAAAACATTTTGAAGCCGTAGCAATGTTAGTTCTTGCAGTATTGAAACTTGGCCATTCTATGAGGGTGACTGAATAACTTTTGAAGTTATAACATAGCATCAGATGAAATTGTTTGGATGTATTGCATAAAATCATTTTTTTCACTGAGGAAACATGTGCCAGTGTTGGTATGCTAAACTGATTCCAGTGTCTTTGATCATTTCGCATATTTAGCAAATCCATTACAACTTGTCGAAAGACCCATTACGATAAGAGTATAGATTATGTGTGTATTTCTTTTACATTTTCTGTCCGTATGGAAGTCAATATGTCAATAGCTGGATAATATTTGATGCACTCACAATACGATATTTTCAAAAGGTATGCTTATGTGTACATGAATACATAGTACATGAATACATGCTAGGGAAATTCCTGCCATGAAGACACAACAATGTTCTCTGACTCTATGAGGTTTACAAAATTGTCTGTATATAATTTCAGCCAAAATTTCCAATCACAATATATGCGAGCTATAGGGCATACTGGCAATTTTTCAAAAAAAATGTAGCTATCTCTGTACACTTATTTATATTTGATAATTGATACATGTACTTTACTAAGATGAAGAAGAGGTAAGAAATGCATGTGTGTGTAGGGGAAAACATTTACTTTTCCGCTACAAAGGTTTCTGTATCTGCATTTATATGTACATATGTGTTAAGTATTGACTTTTTAGTCTCTGATATATTTCTTGACAAACAGTTATAGTGCTCTCTACAAATAAAGGTGAACATTACTGTACAGTTGTTCCATTAGATTTTGAATAGCCAATTGTTGTTCAAGTAGTTTATAGAATTGTGTATTATGCGAAATGTGATCTTTTTCATCAAATTAGTGGAAACCTTGCTGAAAGTGATCATTTGGAAAGGTTACAGATATTCTGAATAAAGTCTTCTTTGATGGTTTACCGGTCAAATGAGAAGTAATGTGTTTCAATTACAATATTCTGAATACGGACTGTGACAGGCTGGGGAAGGGCAAGTTTTTTTGCACTCAAAAATTGGGAAGAGTCCATATTTTTCATTTGCAAACACGGGTTCTTCTCTGATATAGTCACTTGCTACGTCATCAAACCTGCAAACAATAGAACGCACACTCTACGATGCACGCGTCCACTTTGTGGGACTGTGCTCACTGTAAAAATTACACCGTGATTTTGATGGAAATTTATCTTCGTACAACTTATTGCTAGAGCTTTATGAATTGAATGATCATTATATTGTCTTCGAGTTTTAGGTTTTAAATGTTTGAATCCCAACACAATAATTTGAAAAGGAAATATTTCCATCAAATTGTGATTTTTTCCCATTTCACATATGGGGAAGGGGTGATGGTAAGTGATGTAGCATTGTAAATAGGCTGGTGACCCAACACTTTTATTTGATGCGTATACTGTGCAATATCTGAACAATAATTTATGTGAAAATAAACAAAAATGTTGAATTGGAAATCTAAATAATTCTGCAAAGTATGGATAAGGCTTGGTCATTACATTTAAAGTTTGCAACAGCTTTAACTTGTTTTGGAAGGCCTGAGGAGTCATAATTAAAATTCTTATGCACATTTTCAGCGAAATTATAGCTAAAACTTTCATTTATTATTCAATGTGGTTCTCATGTAAATAAAACAACTTCAGTGCAGCATTTCACCAAAGGAACTGAAAATAAATATACGGGGTGAGCAACGCTTACGGGGGACACATAATTTATGTCATTCGAATGGGATAAAGTGAGTGTATTTAAAATCCTTCTAGCTGCCAAATTACTCTGGTGACATGTTGACTTCTTGTCGTAATCTCGTCCTAACATATAACTCTGACTGTTAGAGAAAATAACGAAAAATTGTTGGAAAAAATGTAGTTGTTCGATCACCCTTAAAGGAGAGAAAATCAGGGAATTTATGTAAACTCCCATTCCCAGTACAAAAAATTGATCGATCGTAGGTATGACTTTCCGGAAATATTTTACTCTTGTTCACGATCTTGCACCAACAGGACGACTGGGTTTAGTGTTTTTTATTCAGTTTGGAAGACCATAAATAGCGAGAAAATCGGCAGAAATTGACTCAAACTGTGGAGATGTACGAGGAAGGAGGCGGCCTATTTACCTAATAAAACACTGCTGCGCTAATCGGTTTCTAATCGGCGAAGTCTAAGCTGTAACTGCTAACGGTTGTCAAGCTGTATAAATCCGTTTATCTTTGGGCCTATAGTTAAAAAGCATGGAGGTAGTAGCTACTACCTAAATGTTAAAAGTAACTGCGCCCGTAATATAGGCTAACCACAGTCCCTCTATCCACAGTGGGATAATGTTAGCGAGAGTTTCGGTCGACGGCACTCATGGCGACACCGCGGCGTCACGATTGAAGCTATAGCGGGTGTAAATGCAAGTTCGTTCGCCAGGCCGCACTCCATGCTCGAATCCACATGCATCGTTCGCTTGGTATAGTCTGCTAGATGGAACGATTTTCTGCTTGATCTATCGATCTCGTGGTCGATATGCCCGCCACTGCAACCTGGAGGGCATATCGACCACGGGATCGATAGATCGAGCAGAAATCGATCCATCCAGCAGACTAACCAGTGAACAAGCGCCTGTGTGGTTTAGGACCTTCGACAAGTTACTTCAGCTATTTCTTTACGACCCACGACACAAGGTACAATGGAGATTTAGATTAGAAAAATTAACATAATCTGTTGACGTTTCGACGCTCTCCGGATTATTCGTGATCGTTACACAGTTAACCGTTACAGGAAACTCAATATTTTAGGCCTTACTTTGCTGGCTAATATAATCATCAATAGTGACGACTCATTAGATCATGCTAAAATCTGGTGTCAAGAATTTCAGAAGCATAACGTGAATATGAAGTATATCGTCATGCCACCATGTGTCAATTTTCATAGTTTTTGCCAGGCCAGACGGAAATAAAGCATCCAATTGACGGTAGGCTGTTTTGAAATCCCTTCGCGAAATCAAAAGTGCTATAAAATTAGCGCTGGTGTTCATTAGTCAAAAAAAGTGTTTCCGGTAACCCGATTCAGTCTACCCTATAGGTCATCCCCAAACCTTGAACTTTGATCGCGCGACCCCGAGATCAACGAGAGTAGGTAGCGATCACGAGACGAGCGTAATTCCAATCACTTCACGCAATATTATTACTGATTAATGGTATACATGTGACTTATGTGAGCATAATCTCATTTGGGAATATTTTTGGCCGAGTCGTGAGATAAAGACTCTGACCTATCCACGCACCCTATTTCTGGAGTGTTACGGAGCACGCAACTAACTTATTTTCGCGTACCTACATCGCGTCCACTGATCAAATTGAAAATGATTAGCTGTGAAGTTTCTTCAACTTTTTCTATGTTTGTTGTTTTTTTGGGACATGACAGTCCTGCCAAATCGAGTTAACAGAGATCGCTGATGATCAAAAAAAATACACGTCGCTCAGGATTCAAACTATGTTCGCGAAACTTACAGGCGACAATAGTTAAATCGCAGCGCCTCCACCCAGGGGGGACTTTTTAAGATTCCATTCTCAGAAGTCTGACGTACATGAAAGTGAATATACAAAATTTGACTAGAACGTTTTGTTTTGGTCGCAACAAATGTATTTCGCACGCTCGCTAACAATAGTTTCGCGTGATAAATCTTCTATGTGAACTATGGCATTTTTTAATGTTGTTATCAACGATCTGAAATCCTTTGCTTACCTGTATTAGAATGTTCAGTGAAGTGTATGTCTTGCCTTGAAGTCTCACGTCTCTCGGGTTCGGTGATCCCACGATTTGCGGCACCTATAAAGTGGAAACGTGAAAACAAGATTATCAAAAGAGGTCATGTAGTATCAGGGGCAACTTTTAACGCTATGTTCACGTTGAGATAACTACTCTGTAAATTGTCATGGAGCACATTTGGAACTTCCCCCCGACTTAATGATCTCACTGTAACTGCATACACACATGGAAGACTCTCTTACCCGTGTCGGAATGCTCGGGCAAATGCAAAGGCTGGGTATCATGGCTTGTAGTCTCATGTGACCCGGAATCATTACCCTCACAGCTTTCACCATCGCCTATAAAAAGAAAAAATAGTAAAAACAAATGTAAGCTACAATTTTGAATTTTTGTTTACGGAGAGGTGGCAAACACACTGACGAAATTGTCAATTCATAACTATTACGGAACACATGCCTTAACTGTTGTTAACAATGTTATCGTTGAGATAATGGCTCAGTAAGTTGTCAGGGTAGCTCATTTTGAACATTGTTGCAGTTTTATCTACATTGTAAATGTACATAAAAGATTGACTCACCTGTGTTGGAATGTTCGGGCATACGTAAAGGTTGGGTATCATGGCTTGTTGTCTCACGAGACTCTGATTCACCATCGCCTTTGTAAAAAAGTAAGAACAAATGCCAGTTAGGTAAGCCTACTATTTTATGTACTCGTTTCCTCAGAGATGAATCAAGCACAATGACGAACTTGAAATAGTCTATAAATGACAATTATTGTAAATAAATGGTAACTGTTGTGAGTACCAAACACATGCAAGTTGTCAAAAACTAGCAAGCAGCACACGCTTTCGATTACGTACCTGTCAACTCCAGCTGTCCAAAAAAACTGTAACAGCAATGGGCAATTTCTTTCATTCGGGCGACCCACGAAGAATTTTCGGCTATCAGGTCTTTATTTGGTCGACTTGGGTTACAAAATGGGATTTCTGTAGGCCACCAAACTGGCTTCTTGTCTTGTCTGTCCCACAAAGGCTGGGCACGGTTTTCGGTACATTTAACCAATGCTGGAATCAGCTCTCTGACGTCGTAGTATGTAAAGGATGACAGTTTTTTTTTCTCGTGTTGCCTCAGATCTGGTAGCTGTAGGGATTCTGAAGCTGGTTGACTGTCATTACTTGGCAAATGACAAGGCTGTGGTGGCAAGGATACAAATGTAGAGGCATTCATTTCTAGACTGCTTGCGAGTGGTTGAGTCCCATGGATAAGAAAACGCCGTTTCTTGGTGAGTGGGTCGAAAAACGTTGCCACAACAGCCGCTTCAATATGAGTTTTCGCGTGAAATCTGTCGAAGTGTGCAGTCAGCGACTGCCACTGTTGCCTTTGGAACTTCTTCGGGAACTGCATCGTGACAGAGTGAAGATTGAACACTTCATCTACCCAATTATATCATCAGACAACAAAGGAATATGCAAAAGTGACAATAGTTTACCAAAGAGAACTTTGTACAGCCGCTACCGCCATGTCACTTTTCATCTTCCTTGTCGGTGAAAATGGGAGTATGATGTGTGAATGGTGTCTTTTGCTAACAACACGGACTCAAGTGTTGAAGGGGCATCGGTGACTGAGTACTTGAGAGAACAAGCACATTGGTTGCTCATTGTATGTCCGTCATATTTTGGCGAATCAAATCTATGATTTTCCATGTTCACGGGGCGACTTTGTTACCTTGCATCCATTATAACTGTAATGAGATTATTTCATTGGCGCAGTATGACTTCCTGGAGCTCATGTAAAGTAAAACTTCTTAAAGACGTCCAGAGAGGGAAGTATATGGACAAACAGACGTATCATTAAATTAAGCAACATATTTTTTGTGTGACAATGTCCAATCCCCTTTGTGAAAGTATCGTAAAAACTTAATAGAGGCGCACTAGAAACGTAATGCATTCGTCTTGGTATCAAGCTCGCTCCTCTCTAAACAATTTTTTACTGGGAAATTCGTTTCGGTGACACTTGCGAGTGTAAATCGACTGTGACTGCACCGGTTACAAAAGTGATAAAATTATGTATAATGTGATATAATTGTGACATGCTGACGGGCTTTGTATTTCATTTAAGGCGCTTCATAATTGATTTATGGACTTTGATGGTCCCATAAAGGTAAGTGCTTGTTGCATGGCTTACGCAAATTAAATATAGGTCGTGCCCCCAGGAATCACGTTCTGCATGAGCCAGTTTTTCTGCTCGATGGTCCCTAGCTTACTTGATTACAACTTGTCAAACCGCGTTTGAATCTTTTACTACCGTCTATGGTATGATATGAATCTTTTTATTGATATGACTTTTAACTCACAGCAGTGATCATCACAAGGGTAGACATATGTAGACTCATAAGGTCTATAACAGTTTGTGTACTTGTTTTGCTTGTCAAAAGACCTGTTGCCTGAACCCCAGGTTTAAAAGGATACAGTCGTCGAAACTGCGTTATAGATTATGTGGGACCCATACGACAAATGTAAACACTGTATTCAAGTTATACGTTGAACGTTAATACATGTCTGTCAAAATCTACATCGTATCATTTAAATGTTGCAGCTATGATAATGAGGAGCATCTAGATATCGTGCACAAAATACATTGTTTATAAGTGAGAAACTTCCACAGCCGCAGTTTCGGCGATCGTTTCCCTTTAAAACACTCTCGTTATATTATGTTGGTGATTTGATTGCATAACATATTATATGCTCTAATAAGTCACACTCCCAGATGGCGGGAGTGAAAAACACACAGCCGCTTAAATCTATTAAGGTAGTGATTAACAGCACGCTGAAATGACATTGCCTACAGATAGCTACTTTGTGATCATTGTTCCAGAGACCGTCCATTTGTACCAATATATATGCTTGTTTAATTAAAGCACTTATGCCGACACGCGTGTCCATCGAATTGTCACACTTCTAAAGACACTCGTCGATTGTCTGAGCCACGCCTCTTTGAAAGCTCTTTTAGCATACCGGAATTAAGGTGTTAAACACTCGCACTCCTGAAAACAATGTAAAAAGTATTTATTGGCTGTATTCGGCGTATGCCACCTAAAATGCAAACAAACCACCAGCCATGAGCGATATACGACCGACTCGGAGGACTTTTCTCCGATGAAATTCGTGTTAATTTTTCTCAGTAATTATTGCACAAAATGCGTAGGAAAATATTGCGAAATTCTAAAGACGGACTTGCTCTAGCATTGAACACATTCTCAGTATATTAAAAAAGCTATTCATAACGGCTCATAACTTAAAAGACATACCAGTCCGGGCAAAAACTTGACTGTGACAGCACTAGAACAACAGGTATCACTTGCCATTACAAACCATTAGGCCAGTTTACCTTGTGCATGTGATAAAGATGGAATACCGTTAATCTGGGTAATTCCTTGCTCTTTGTACGTTTGAAAAACAAGGGAACTGAATCCTTGCTCTATGTACGTTAGGCTAACAAGCGAATTATCTAAGAACTATCTATCTTAGGAGCATATTTGTAAACTAGTGGTCTATGGCATCTGCAGTCACGAGCAAGCACTAACTCTGACATGCAACACACACTTTGATTCGTGATTACGTGTATGGTCGTACGAACTATCATCCAATCTCGAAGTACAGAATCAATAACTCTGAGATATTGTGCTCACGACATTGAATTTGTTTTTCGTCGTATTGGTCGGGGGAAATAAAAGAAGAAAAAAGTCAGTTTTGACCATAGACCCCCCAAAAAAACCCCAAAACTTTTTGACATCACAAATTTCATGAATTTTGCCACGCTACTGTTCCTTTTGTAATTTCTACAAGAAGGGAGACCGTTTACCCGGTCAGGGAGTCTTTTATTGTCATTTTAACCATACATATTTTTAGAGTGGGAATTCTATACTCTGGGAATTCTATCCTATACAGATATCAGACAGCGTGCTGTTTGTGGAAAGCTGATCTATTGATTACATTTGTTACCAAAGTCGGTGGCACATAGTTTTTTATATTTTTTTTCTCTTCGGTGCCAATTAGCAGCGCTGGTTGGATGGTAAAAAACAACCACAGTGTATGAGAATCCAATGCCGGTTGCGATGTGTGTATATGTGATACCACATATCCATGCCCTTACATGCGCTTGTCAGTAATTTTGTATCATAGCAATGTTTCAGTTTACGTCAGCCGATCATACCATACTGTTCTGCATGATTATGCGGCGCAAATTCTCAAGTACATGGTGTCGGCAACGATATCTGCAATGTATAGGTGTAATAGCGAGCGAGTGGGATTCCTTATAAATCATGTGCTGTTATTCCTATGAATATGTGTGAACATCGAAATCAATCATTCTTAGTTATAGGCTTATAGGGTGTTTTTTTCTTTAGGGGACATTGCTTCAACATGTGGAAAAATCAATGCAGGACAGACAATTGAAATAAAATGTTGCCACAGTACAGGAAAAAAACAGTTATAACCATATCGTCCAGCCGCCCCCCCCAAATAAAATGGTTGTGCCCTAATGTGACTGATTTTCTAGGACGTAATTCTGTTCTTCGCTTTGATTAAAATGGCGACGACAAATTTACCTCATCATTTTAATCCAACTTAATCAGTGTGTAAACTTCCGAAAATACACATACCGGTATGATCCCTCACTCTACTTGGCGACAGAACGGAAAAAAAAAAACAGAACAAAAACGAACGTAACAAGCCTATCCTCTACAAGTGACCCCATTCACTGCACCGTCCTCGCTATTCGTTTACTCTTTACGTTATCTAAAATTAATTCCTTTCGTGTCTCTGTGTGACCGCTTTTACGTTACCACCCACATTGTATTAACTTTCATCTTGCCGATTACCTTCGCGGTAAAAATCAATTGGCACTACTCGTCATTTTCGGACCATTGTCACATTATCATTCCCTACTAGCACTAGCAGATCAGCTAACCGTTCGGACTTGTTTGATCTATGAAAACCGTGCAAAATGTATGTCAATCAAATGAAGAAGCACAATAGGTTGCATCTTTAATGTAAAGTATGCTAAATTAAAAAGACAAGTGTGGTTTTCGGTTCAGCTGTCAGCGTTCTGATTTCAAGGACCGGTTGACCAGCGTTCGGTCCGACCTGTCGCGGTTGTCCTTGGTTCGGTCGGTAAAGTTTACAAAGATTCTATATTTCGTTTTTAGCAAAATCACTAGAAGAAAATATAACTTTCTATGTAGCCCATTCTTCACGCACGATGTCCTGTCTGATGTGGCGCTTGGATTGCCACCACTGTCATGGCGAGAAATGGTATAACATCACAAGCAGATCTAACCGCGAAGTATATCGAAATGCTTGTACGTAAAATCTGTCTGGAGACTAATTTCCCGTGCGAACAGATTACGACATAGGTTTAACCACAGTCCCTCAACCTGCGTACGATGCTGTGTGTTCCCGGCGTTATACGGCCTCTCACATGTAGTCTGTATAACGTCGGGAACACACAGCACGGTACGCAGAGCTATCTCTCAAGCCACTTATAGAGCTAGAGGTGAAAAAGACTATCGATATGCCCATTGATATCGATAGGCAGTAAATAGTAGTCCTCGTTTGTGTACGTTGCACAGGCAGACTCAGTTTCTACGTTATTAGACACACACGTTTGGATTATTTGTCCCGAATTTACTAGTTTGGAAACCTGATATAAGGCGTCGTGAAATGATGCAAATTGATAAGTGCTGACAAATTCTGCGGTGTAACCAGGGCACTCAAAGACATTGATTTGGTTGATAAAATGTGACATTGTTGTCGGGTTTCTTCGACTAGGCTTTGACGTGATTTTGACTGAAAGGTTTATCGTCACGTCGATATGTTTACTTGAAGTCATGTGCATGTTATGAAAAAAGGGTACTAAGAACATCGGGTTATCGTCAAACCAGAGGCGTCTTACTTATTTCTTTTCCGCATACACGTTGTTAGTTGGAACCAAATTGTAAACACCGTATATTCACGGTAAAATCAGCAGAGTACAGCTTAGAATAACTCTTCAAACAAATGTCCCTACGCGATCATATCACCTACCGTTGATCTGAGTCAACATCTAAGCGAAAATTTCGATGACAGATTTGAGGCCACACTATCAACTTAACAAAAATCGGTTAAAGACAAGTATGTCTGATGATTCTGCAAGCTATGACTCGACATAGGGCGATGTAATACATTTACAGAGAAAACTGCTTATGTAAACTTCCAGAGTTAAATATCAGCTTAACAGTTGACTCTTGCTGATTACAAAAGCTATCGAGGAAATTGCGTTGCCGTAATTATTTTTGGCAACAGGCTCTCGAGGATCTAAAAATTATAAAGCGATCATTGCAGCTATGAAGTCAGCGTACTGGCTCACAAAAGACGATGTGGCAATCTTGAAATACGAATCACTGTTTAAAATTATTTGAAACTCTAGAGAGTGGATACATAAATGTGAGATGCAATATGATCGTTCATTAAAAGCAAGCAGTAAACCAGCTCTGTGGAAGTGAATTAAGTGCCCTCTCAGAAAAAACCCACATATTTCTGCAGTCTAGAAACTAATCATTTGTCACAGTCATCGTCGATTACTGTACTCCATGCCACAGACGCATGACTTCAGTAGCCTGTCAAGGTGAGGGATAGCAAGGCTGAGAACGCTGCTATAACTTTTCAAGTAAACGTCCTTGCGCGTAGCAGCGGACACCTAGTTTCTCCCAGTTATGCTCTTGAGCAGTTTATCCGCTCCGAAAGCGACGGCATGAGCGTAATGACTGACAAGAAAAATCAAGTTTGAGTATGACTAAGACGTGAAATAAATCTGTACACTATTTACCGTTATGTACATGTCAGGGTGCCGATATCGTGCTGTACTTGAAGAAATACAAAAAAACTAATTGATATGTTATTATGTGGTAGTGACACTGAATACGCATCATATCAAGTGTATCAAAACTTGCAACCGTGATTCGATCGTAAAAGTTATCCAACATTAGATATGATTTACTTACCTTAAATCCATGTGCATTTCTTGTGTTCAGAGTAAATATTTCGTTCTCTAATTGTTTATTTATTTATTTGTCTGTTTATTTATCAAAATTTTGACTTTTCTAGTCTTGGGACACAATGTCCTAACCTTCGTGAAAGGTGGCTGCAAGACTGCCCATAGCCTACAGCTCCAACACGGGGAACACTTTCACGTAGTACATATGCAGTTTCAGCGACCTGCAGCGCAATGTTCAGTAAGCCCGATCTCCATGCGCGGGCCCGATCGTGATTTTAGCCCGATCACCATGGGCCCGATCGTGATTTTGTGCTACACCAATTCACATCGTTGGGGGCGCCCCCCGTCCCTCAGAGTGCAGTTTTTTACTCTCTGCGGGACGTTCCCTCAGAGTCCTATATTTTACACAGTGCGGGACGTCCCTCAGAGTGCCATAAATTGCAGTTTGCGTGTCCCGCACTTTGTCCCTCACTCCTCCGTTTTTGATACCTCGAAATACCTGGCAAGCCACATACAAACCAAGTGGTTATATTTCAAGCCAGAAGAATTTGCAGTGTACGGTCGGGCATTTAACCAACGTTGTGACTTCAAATGAACACCTCTAACGGTGCGGATGCAGATACCCGAGACAAGGCAAAAGCGATTTTCTCTCGTTGGGGTAAGGAACGTGAAATTTCAAAAACATTAAAATCTAGCGTTACACGTTGTAAAGATATTTCGATTATAGTTCATCAAAAATTGTACTGATGATACTGTTAATTTTTTAGCTCCGCTGTCAGCGACGCGGAGCTTACCAAATAGGTTGATTTTCTGTCGTTGTCCGTCGTCGTCCGTCGTCCGTCGTCTGTCAACAATTGCCTTCTCCTCTGAAACCGCAAGTCCGATTGCTTTGAAATTTTATATGCAGTTCACTTGGGGTGACCTCACTTAAGTTTGTTTAAATCGTGGTGAAATTTGCATATTTGTATTTTTGGGGCATATTTTGCTGTTTTTGGTAAAAAAATCTTCTACTCTGAAACCGCTTGTCAGATTGCTTTGAAATTTGATATGCAGTTTATTTAGGGTGACTTCAGTTAGATGTGTTCAAATCGTGGTGAAATTTGCATATTTGTATTTTTAAGGCAATTTTTGTCGTTTTTGGTAAACAAATCTTTAAAAATCGTCTTCTTCAAAACTACCAGTCAGACAGCTTTGATATTGGGTACATAGGTCGCTAGGGATTAATTATTTCAGATTTGTTCAAATTGTGCAGAAATATGCAAATTTGCATTTTTAAGGCAATTTTTGCCATTTTTGATCAAAAAATGTGTTTCTCAAAAAGTACTGGTCTGATAGCTTTGAAATTTGGTATACAGGTTTCTATAGATGAACTAAGAAATATATATTGAATTTCTGATGAAATCTGTTATTCTGTATTTTTGGGGCAATTTTTGCCATTTTTGGTCAAAAATGTGTATTTCCAAACTACTCATTTGATAGCTTTGAAATTTGGTATACAGGTGCCTATAGATGAACTAAATGATATTTATTGAAATTATGATGAAATCTGCAATTTTGAATTTATGGGGCAATTTTTTCCATATTTGGTCAAAAAGGGGTTTCTCAAAAAGTACTGGTCTGATAGCTTTTGAATTTGGTATACAGGTTTCTACAGATGAACTTAGTAATATATTGAATTTCTGATGATATCTGTAATTTTGTATTTTTGGAGCAATTTTTGCCATTTTTGGTCAAAAATGTGTATTTCCAAAACTACTCATCTAATAGCTTTGAAATTTGGTATAAAGGTTCCTACAGATGATCTTAATGATATTTATTGACATAATGATGAAATCTGCAATTTTGTATTTTTTGGGCAATTTTTTTCCATTTTTGGTCAAAAAATGTGTTTCTTAAAATGTACTGGTCTGATAGCTTTGAAATTTGGTATGCAGGTTCCTACAGATGATCCAAATGTGATATTTTCAAATTATGACGAAATCTGTAATTTTTTATTTTGGGGCAATTTTTGCCACTTTTGGTCAAAAAATTTGTTTCGATAGCTTTGATATTTGGTATACAGGTTCCATTGGATTGTTTTAATATATGATATATTGAAATTATGGTGAAATCTGCAATTTTTATTTTTGGGGGAATTTTTGCCACTTTGAGTCAGAAAATGTCATTCTCAAAAAACTACTCGTCAGATAGCTTTGGTTGACATGTTCTTAGGGATGATCCGATGTGATATATTCAAATTATGATGAAATCTTCAATTGTGCATTTTTGCAGCTATTCTATCAACTTTTTTTGGCCACTGAAATGAGTTATCAAAGATTTCCATCTTCTTCATCAACATGTGTTAAAAATAGTTATTCTCTACATAAACACAGCGGAGCTATATCGGCCGTTAGGTTGCTTGTTCTTCTCCAAGTCTGGTTTTGTCCTGTCCGTTTACTCAGACATCGAACTTGAACATTGTGTGCTTAGTTTTGGCAAGAAGGCCGTGAAACGGAAATCTTAACTTCAAATAGCACCGACGTATGCAGGTAGTCTGAGTAAAGCCCTGAAACAATAGTCTGGTCCCCTGCCCCATTTCTACCGCTGGCTGCGCTGCTGTAGGGTCAGGCATGGGTATATTGTGAGCATGGCTGTCATTGGTCAATAGTACGACGCAGTGATTGCATTGAATATATATCAAACTCGATTTCATTAGCCTGTGGAGTAATTTGACCTCCATGGTTTACCGAATCAATTATCTTATGTCTATGATAAAAATAATTTATTTTGAGCCACTGTCGTACATGCTAATGAGGGATAGTCTGTTACGTCTGAGAAAATAACCATGGGCGACAGATAATCGTAATTTCACCACTAAATGCCATCCTAGAAGTACAGAGTCGGAATCCGTGCAAATAAATCCAACGCTTTGTGTTTCATGGTCTGATTTCCAAGCTGAAAGTAGTCTGGCCCCCTGCCCCATCTCTACCGCTGGCTGCGCTGCTCTCGAAAATAGAGTCAGGATGCGCACGTATAAATCAAATTTTATTTTGACCCGTCTTTGGCAGCACATGTAATATGTAGGTTACCGCCTCATTTTTTATGCCCGTTCAATATTTTCTTTCTGGTCCGTGAATACTAATTGAAGCTCAAGGTCACGCTGCCGACAAAATGCTCTAGTTATCTCAAGTAGGGCCTTTATTGAAATTGCCATGTTTGTGAGCCTGCCAATATTATCAATTTTCTTGTGTTGTGTCCACTTTTCTCAGATGGGAGCCGATTTACTGCATGGAGCTGGAATTTCTACTGATAAGTCGCCTTGGGCCGATAAACTTAGAGATACTGAAACATGGAAGTGAAGAGTAACAGGTGGTTTCAGTTTTTTGTATCATTTACTATAGGCGAAGGAGAAACCTTTACTCAGTGTGTTGTGCCCAAGTCGAGCAACCTACAACGCTGCTACGTAAAAAAGTTTTAGGAAAACTAAAAATGTTTGTATTCTGATAATATCACTGTTCTTGTCTACTAATACTTGTACCTCTCATTGCAAAATATTGGAATGAAAAGGAAGACATACGGTCGAGCATTTGACCAACACAGTGACTTCAAATGAACACCTGTAACAGTGCGGACGCAGCTATACCCGGCGACGTGCCATCTATTTTCTTCAAGTGGGGAGTATTGGAAGCGAAACTTTCAGGTTTTTTGCTCCCGACATTTTTCTTCCCCGCGTTTGATTTTGTCGATATTCTTTACTCAGGCAACAAACTGAAGGCTGTGTCCTCAGTTTTGGCTATAAAGCCGTGAGACAGAAATGTTAACTTAAGCACAGGGGGCCTCAGGAATCCTCTGAAACATTAGCGACGGCGCGTGCGTAAACGTTGCCCTCTAGCGACGATACTCATTGTAGCCTTTGTTCAAGAATGTCATCCCGACAATGTTGCGCTGAAATAAAGTATATCCTGTGTACAAGTGCAAGAAAATTAACACTCAAAATGAGGCGATTCACTTAAGCGTTGTATCCTTAGAGTGATGAATTTGAATGTTAAACACATATCAATGAACTATAACTGACAGTCACTGATTATTTTTGAAATGCATACTTGCAATTGCAAAAACTAGAAAATAAACACTTTTGCTCTCAAACTACAAGTACGTTAGATTTTTCGATTTTTGATATTTCATCAGTCATGAAAACCCTGCTTTATTCTTCACTTAACGAAACAAGGTCATAGCCGGCGGATCATTAAAGGTATACAGTCGCCTGTAATCTAAATATGCCCATATATGGTCAAAGGGGTGTTCCTTGGTATTCAAAATGCCCATGTGAGGGCACTGTTTTTATAAATCGGCCACCCGCTTAAAATCTGTGATTGGTTAGATTTTCTGTTTCCATGGTAACTGTAGCAAAATTGGAACAGGTGAAAGTATACCTTTAAGAAAGTCATGGGATTGTCTTCTTTTTGTGGATTGTCTCTACCAAAACTACTACGAAACGAATACTTTCGTCCCGCAATGGCTACAACTTTTGACATGCAAATTTTGGCTATTGTTAACATAGGAGATTCCTGCTCTATTCTGTGCTTATAAAAACCAAATTCGCATATGAATGACATAATGAATGGTAATGAGTTTTCGTGCAAATCCAATATTCTCTTACCAGTAGAAGAACATCTTGAATTGCCGGCCGTCAATGTACAAAAATTCTCAGCAGTACACATAGCGGTACATTACTGTGTCACGTTTCAAAGTCTGCTTTTCAGCCTCGTATGTTAAAGGTCAGGAGATAATCTGAAAGCATGTGCGTTCACAAGTTTGGTGACTATTGAAGTGCACAAAAAGACAAGGTACTCTGACGAAAAATGTTGGAAGTACGAGAAACGGAATGTCTCATATTTTTGCCGACTCTCCCCTCTCTCTGTAGGAAATTTAACAGCACTTTTATTCTGTTCAAAAGTTGACAAAAGCCTTTTAATAAAAGTATTAACTTACACGTAGGGAGTAAATCACACGCCATCAATATTATAAACAGGATCAGTGTCGTCACGAATTCATTTATTAGCCAATTTATTCATCGTTTGTTTGCTTCAGGTTCCCTAGATGCAAAAACATTTAAAAGTTCCTGTTCCTCCAAACAATTTTACAAGGTCTTTATATATTGTTTTAAAGAACTTAATGCAATAAAGAAGAAAAAACAATGTGTAAAGTGTATAATTTGGGATTTAGAAGCAGCATGAGCATGTTTTCTTAATATGTAGTATGTCTCATACCTCTCTGTAATAGACTTATGGTTTGCCTTGCGTTGAGGAAGAAAATGTTTATTGGAGATAACCGTAGCTTCTAGGTAATTTTTGTGTCTTGTGCTTCCTGTGTTGTTTGTTGAGTCCGTGTGGACTTATGTTTGAATTTATTTTTCTGAGTTTTTTCGTCGTATTATGTATCGGAGTCTCATTCTCAGTATGAATTTATTTGTGTCTTGTAGGAGATTGATTCTGTTTGGACCTTTTGATGTTGGAATTATTTTCAAGCCATTGCAAAGAGCGTTCATTTCTATAATTGTTTGATTTGTGTGAAGAAAGATTCTAGTAAATCCATGTTTTTTGTTGGTCACTGAGTTTCGTTTATGTTTGATATGTTGCAATATTGTGTTTGAGATCTTTTGTTTATCATTTTGTGCAGTTATTTTTGCTTTTTTAGTTTTATTACGCCTTTGTTACGGTAGTGCTATTTAAGGGAAGTGCAGTGGCCTTTGAAAGGCCCTTTGATTTTGGTTTTGTACCGTAGTATAAGGGAAAACCCGACCCATGGTCGTCGCTGTGAATGTTTGTGTTTTGTGTTGTTTTAGCCTCGTTTTTGCCTATTTGAAGAATCGCCTTTGCAGCCTTCCATCCTGCGTTCTTTGTAGTGAGTGTCTTCGATCGCTCTCTTAAGTTTGTGATGTACAACTGTCTTGTGTCCCGGTGCATTATTGGGTGTAAAGGTAAATAGTTAGAGATCAGGGTGAAACATTGATTGCCATGGTGTCTTTCCAGGTGTTGCCACTTTTTAAGGAATTCAACACTCGGTATTTTGGCCTGGTAAGTATGCCTTTAAGGTGTACCTGTAGGCTACGTGGTACTGAATAGGGGCCACTTGGGTTTCAACACATTCGATACTCTTTGCTGTCATGGAGGTACCATATCTCGCTTATACCCCGTTGTATGAGTAACTGGGATCTGAAATGGGAAAGGCTTAATTAATATCCATCTTTGCTAATATTAATTCTCGTTTCGTTTACAGATGGCCACCTCTACTTGTTTCAGTGAAAATCTGACATTCAATTGGACAAAACATTTAGTATGACTTTCTCCTGCGTGTTATTTATGAAAAACATGAAAATTGCATACATGTTGTTCTCAAATATCTGAAATGTTAGATTGTGAAAGGTAGACTCCCCTGTGTAATCATACAAATGAGTTAAAGGCGTATCCTCCCTTTAAAAGGGCGTGAAGCTATGGCGGCGTTCGTTGTGTCAGTGGACACCAAACAGGCAGTACGCGGGCACACGCTCCACAATATGCCACTTTTTAGGGTTTTTTTCCGGCCGCAAAAAACGCACACAGACTGCCAAGCGGTCAGCGCGAAGCTTCTGCCGATCGAACTCTGTGGTTATATTCAAATTCTAACGCGGCACGACTGGAAAACAATTGTTTAGAAAATTCGAGTGGGGTGGGGAATCAATGACCGTTTGCGATTTGAACCGACCGTCAATCACATGTAGGTTTTGATAATGTTTATGATAGGATATGTCAACAAAAATATATCAAGAAGGCTAACGTTGTAATGACTTTATCATTTTTCACCTGATCAAATGTTATATAATATAACTCACTCACAAAAAACCAAACGTGATGATGTAGCAAAGATTGAATGGAAGCAAAGTTTTGCTTTTGTCTAAGACATATCCATGAAGTTATCCATGATGGACCTTTTTCTGTCGTTGATAGTTATTTGATAGATACAATTTTGAACACTTCTGTGTCATTTCACGTCGTACATTTAACACTTGACTCTCTCCCTAACTGTTGCACTTCTGGCCTTGAGTTATCCAAGCTCCACCAATGGCCGCAGAGGCAATGGATTCAAGATGCCGGGGAACAAGAATTTAATTCATTTGATCATTTTCTCCTTTAAAAAACAACAATATTTCCGATCTTTCATTTTCCAACAACTAGTCAAAGATCCCAGTGGAAGGGATTGAGATAAAATACTAAAATCCCGAACTCTTTTTGTACATCAACTCCCCCCCAAAAAAAACAAAACAAAACAAAACCCAAACCAACAAACAAACAAACAAAAAAGCACTACAACCATGAAGAGCTTACTCGTGTCATCTTCTCCCAAGGGTTTATGCCAACTGCTGTTTTTGGAATGTGTAACTTTGTAGTTAACTTGCTATATATTACGGGTGGGATAACCACTTACGAGCGCGAAATTAGTGTCATCTTTATATTCCTCCAGCTTCACAGGTAAGGCAAAATGATTCTGAATGTATGACGCTGCAGTATCAGCTTCACTTACGGTCAGATCAGACTATTCTCAACTGTACAATTACCATATCATACATTTCCAGCGAGAGTAAAATATGTACTACGCGTTTTATATCGTTTTAAATATCAATCAAAACCTTGAAGTTTATGTCTTTTTCAACTTCCCACATTTAACGTCCGTTTACGTAAATGGTGTTACAACACATCGTTCAAGCCATAAGTTTAGGTGGTGTAGAGTACGTAAGCATGACACAAACAAAAACATTTTCATCGGATCATGGATTGCAGATTACCAGCACTGCATAAAAATGAGTCTTTGACTTTGTGGGATATTTTGATGATAAAATTGACTCGCGAACTAACTTTACAAAAGTCAAAAACCTGTGAAAGTATACACGCTCTTTTTGGATATCAATGTTGGTGATGAATTTCACCTTATCCCATCAGGTCAAGTTAATTCAGCAATTTTGGATCTGACGCTGAGTGGCGTCATTTTAACACTGTTTTAGGGTCGACTAGAAAAGTCAAGAGAAACTGATTGTGGGATTGGAGAAGACCAACTTTGCGCTCCTCAACCACTTTTAGAAAACATGGGTCAAATTATCAATGTGGGTCAAAGATCGTTCTGGAGGCAAAAATTGGGAATATGAAAAGGGGGTGCCAAAATTGCAGATGTGACAAAAGTAGGGTGCGTGTGGGGGTGGGGGCTAGAACATATCCACTTCTCATTCATTTTGGTAGCGCACGTATTATACTTTCTTAAATAGTCGAAACAAGAATACCTCTTTCAAGATACTGCTACAACATAATCGGGAGGTATTTCATTCAGCAGGGTAAATTGGTGTTTTACGACAACGATTCAGACGTCAGAATATTACTTGAGTCTGTAAAAGTACCGTGGTGGCTGATTCCTCTGCGTATTCTTGGAAGACCAGCATTTCGGAGTATGATGATCCGATAAGAAAGGCTAAGAAAACTGGTCATCAGGAAACAAGCACAAGTGTCACTGAAAAAGAATTAGTTTGGTAACTTTTCTGCTGTCACTAGAGAAAGATAAATCACACCTTGGTAGTGATAATATCTCTTGAAAGAAAACTGAGGACTTCCATGAAAAGCACCTAGGTTCATCTTTCACAACAAACATGTAATAAAACTATGAGACCAAGACCTAATTCAGACGTTTTAGCTTGCCACTGCACGCAGTGATAAGGTCAGATACTCATGCTTCCTGACAATATATGATGTGTGGAGGTTTCCCGGCCAACTTCAAAACGTAATATAGGTTTGAAACACATGCTACGTAAAGACTGCTGCACTACCTACACAAAAATGGCTTTAAATATGAAGATATGTAGTTAAAATTGCATTTTGACTTTTAAAATATCATTGCTCTAACATTGCAAGATGGCCTAAGAGCTTCAAATGTATATAGCTAGATGTTTTAAATTTGTGCAGTTTTGTTCATTAGATATGATTTTCTCCTCCTTTTTACTAAAAAAAGATTTTTAACAGGGCGTCGCCTTGGCAATGACCATAATTAGGCATGGCCATGACCTTAGATGACCTATATTTTGCTCACAATCAACTGGCCAGCTTCAAATACATATACCTATAGGCACTCACATTGTGTTCTTATGTCGTTTAGTTACAAATATGAAATTTGAAATTTCAATTTTTACTCCAAGTGATAGAATGTGCCCGAGGGGGCTGGGGGCTCTGTGGCCTATGGACAAACGCTGCACTACCTAAAAATGCAAAATGGCTATGAATATCAATTATTGTAGTTTAAATTGCATTTTGACTTTTAAAATATTATTGCTCTAGCATTGCAAGATGGCCTAACAGCTTTAAATATAGCTAGATATTTTTGTGCAGTTTTGTTCCAAAGACATGATTTTTTCCTCCTTTTTCCTAAAAAATGATTTTTAACAGGGCGTCGCCTTGGCAACCACCCTAATTAGGCATGATCGTTATCTTAGATGATTCATTTTGTGATTGCAATCAACTGGCCAGCTTCAAATATTGTTAAGTGACAAATATATGTCGTTTTCTGAAATGTCACGTTTTTTGCTCCTGCATTGCCATGGCAACAGGACTGACTCTCATACCCACCTGCAGCTTACTGGCACACAAGCAGATTGTGATAGCTGAATGTCCTAACTAACTGATAAAGATAGAGACAGAAAGTGTTTACAAATCACAGCATTGAACCAAGTCTAGTGCTTGGTGGATCCTTTATTCCTGGGTCCCTATTTGGCTAAGTCCTTCAGTACAAAGATATCCATAGGTCTTCTACTCTGTTCAATATGGCAATGGTATTAGTATACGTGTCGTGTATATATGTCTATGCATGAATGAATGAATGAATGAATGAATGAATGAATGAATGAATGAATGAATGAATACATACATACATACATACATACGTCCGTCAGTGTATGTATGTATGTATGTATGTATGTATGTATGTATGTATGTATGTATGTATGTATGTATGTATGTAGGTATGTATGTATGTATGTATGTATGTATGTATGTATGTATGCATGCATGTATGTATGTATGTATGTATGTTAACGTATCAAATTCTTCTGCATGTTTAATTGGGCAGGTAAAGAAACAAGAACCCTTATCTCCTATTTCGATGAAATTGCACTGGCTTCCTGTCATGTATAGATTTAATCTCAAAAATGTACTCCTGATCCACAAGGCTCTGAACGGTTCTGCGCCTGAATATCTGATTGCACTCATCAAACGCAATGACTTTCTCTGTTCAGGAGATGGATTATATCTCAATCCATGGACAAGGATCACGTTCTATGGTGATGGTTCATTTTCATACGCTGCCGCTACACTGTGGAATGGGCTGCCAAGTCATATTCATTCTGTATCAATTTCTGAGATTTCAAAATCTTGACTAAGGCCAACATTTTTAGAGAGCTTATCCATTTGACATTGTATAAAGAGCTGGACATTTGAATGGATAGCACGCGTTATATACAAATCTCGTATCGTATTGTATCCTATCCTATCCTAACGAATGTATCTACATCTGCCCATATCAAAAAAATTGAAAACCGCAGCACTGTGAATTTGTGGAAATGACCGTGTTCGCATGATGTAAATAATGTAAAAAGGCGAAATCAGTCAAAATGCTGAAATTCAGGAATCTTAGTTATAAGATCTATAAAACATTTGCTGTTTGTAAAGCGCTTGTTTTTTACCCCATAAAACTTTACGTAAATCTGCACAAACATTCCGAAACAAAGCCCCTGCGTATAGCGTAGAAATATTTACAGTCAAATTTTTAGTATCATACAGGCAAACCATTTATCGTATCATGGCCGATCCTGTCAAGAGTTAGCAGTTAACAGTATTTGATTTGGATCAATTTGACACCATAAATGCAATTTCACTATTATCATCTGTAATAAACATTTATCGGCACCATTTAATGAGAGATACACAGAAACAGTTACTCGTCCGACCGGAGAAGCGAATTCCTTACCGTATGCGTTTGATCCAATGAAGCCTAAAGAATGTGTGAGAATCAGAAAAAAATGCCTAACAGTCTTACAAGTATGAATGAGTATGTTTTCCGCACAATATTGGGAACGACACAGTCCTGTGTCTTGGATTGAGGGCTTACTTAGAAAGGACTACTAGTAGGGCTCTTTGTTATATATCACTGAACCTATCTGTAACGACTCCCAAGGTTTCCTGTTGCTAAATCGAAACACTTTCTGAGTGCGCTTGTCTTCACAGTTGCTTCAATTATTTGATTTGAAGGGAGTCCGTCTTTATCTTCCGTTCGATGTTCAAACGCATTTGAAGAAGCACTCCAATAAATGCCACGATGGTGATCACGTGTACGGTAATATTTCGCAACCTATGAATTTCTTCTTTTATTCCATTTGACTGTTTCAACTTAATTGAAGTTCTAATTTGTTCATATTTATTAGCCTAAGTATCTCTTTTCAACCAGTTTCGTTGTCCCTTTCTCAGACATCGCAAAATCGTTTGATGTATCCGGACCAGCAACAATCTATAATGGCTCCTTTAAAGGTCTGGTGAAATGGTCCCGTTCGTGTGACTGAATATCTTCCAGGGGGTCAATACTATTACACTCGCAACAGAATTGCAACCTAAAAGTACGCGCAAGTGTTAATTTTTTTGATATTTCTATGCGCGGCTTTCATGGGGTCATTTTGCGACACTCAGGTCACACCCACAGCGGGGATCATGGTTGGCCATCTGTGACGTCACAGGTGTGTTCATTTACATCGAATTGCGGTCCAATGCCGCCTTATCTCTGCCCGGTATCCGCTAACAAAACACCAGTGTTCGCGCTGCCCATTTGCCACGTTGGTCTATGCGAATCGAAATCCGAAGTGGCGAAAAAAATCGATCCTTATTCGACACAGTGGCGAAACTGATTTTTGTTTAAAAAATATGGTAAAATAAAGAAAAAACGTGGGTTTTTTAGTCTTTCGTTTAATCTGCGCTTCTCTCTCGGCGATTCGCAAAAACTGTGTCTACTTACGTATTATTGCGTTCTTTCCGTCGTACGTATTTGCAATCGAGCCAAGTCTCGCGAGAGATTTGACGTCATTTAGTCTAGTGTACAGCATGCATAAATGGCTCTGGCGAAAATTGAAACTTGGACACACGCAATCGAGCCCTCGCGATAAATTTGACGTCATTTTGTCTAGTGTACAGCAGGCATAGGAATGCTCGCGAGAATTGAAACTTTTGCTATACATAGCAGACATACGCATTTTATAGTTTAATGTTGTGGTAAAAGTTCACGTCATCAGAGACGTATTGGTACCACCGTTTCATGACTGTTCATTGTACGAGATATTCAG
>LD343678.1:32533-49457 GCA_001465055.1 Ptychodera flava | reverse complement strand
ATACATACATACATACAACCAAGCTTCGGCACAAATTTGGGGACCGGGAAAATCTGGACACAAATTTGGAATTTGTGGCATCAGATGGGGGACCACTATGGATCTCAAGGTCAATTTTGGTACTTTTATAAACTTATCCATATAATCACTTAAATAAAGTGGAATTTCATAGAAAACATGCATGAAATAATGTTTAGCTATGTAAACATGTTTCTAAGTTGTTTTCCTGAAGAAACAAGGAAGAAATAGAAAGATGTCCCAAAATTGACTGATGTATTCATTGTATAAACATAGGTCCCCACTTTATAGAGTGTAATCAACAGAGTGTGAACTACTACGGATTCACAAGACAACTTTGGTACCGATGTTAAACTTGTAAAAAAAACATCTCTCTCATTATACCAAGCTTAATATATGTAATATAAAGCTAGAAAAGCTACTTTAGGTGGTTTTCTTATAGAAACGTTAATACGAATCAATGGAATCATGTCTTACCATCGTCTTTTTCATATTGTATTCAAAGAAAAAGCATGGTGAAAACTCATGTCCCAACTTTATAGAGTGTAATCAATGGAGTTTGAAACAATATGGATTCACAGGGTAACTTTGGTACCGTTTACCGTTTCAGTACTGTTTAAATTTTAAAAAATCTCTCTTTGCATTGAGCTTTAAAATGATCAAGCCCCTTGCTCCGTCATCACACTGCAAACATCAGAATGTTTGCTCTTTGATCACATGTCCACTTTATGACACTGTGCTAGCTGTAAATGTATAATAGCTGAAGAATGACGCACGTAAAAGTACGAAATTTTGTTGGAGCAAAAATCTTTGTAATACAACTGTGCTGATAAACACAAACTATACATTTTAATCCGCAACAGCGTTAATTGTACTTTACCAAGGTATACAAAAGAAGAGACAATTCAAATTCTCAAGAATCTTCCATTAAAACTACGTAAATCCTTCAATAACTACTCATTGTAGGTGAAATATGAATGAAACGAATGCAATGTTTAAAGATACTGATTGAAAATTAATATTGGAGCAACGCGTGTATGAGATCCCAAAATTCTGTTGTCCGTATGGGGCAGATACATTTCAAATCTTTCTGGCCCAAAAATAATTTGGTGACATATTGATTTTTTTATCAATTTCAACCTCACACAATCTTTCAGTGAGAGAAAAATTATGTAAATTGCAAACAAAATTGTGGCTCAATCACCCTTAATGTATTGTAATTTACAGTTACTCAAAATTACGTGATCTGTTTTTCTTAGGGAAACAACATTAATATAAATAAATAGAAAGATGTTCCACAATTGCCATGTCTTTTCATACTGTTGTCCCAAAACGCAAGGTGTAAACATATGTCCCCACTTTACAGTGTGTAATCAACGGAGTGTGAACAGATACGGATTCACAAGCAAATTTTGGTACCGATCATGTCAAACTTTTCAAAAAAAAATCCTTTCATCACATCAAGCTTAATATATGTGAAGGTGAAGAAAATAATGGAACAGAGAGCATTATGTAACACTGGGAAAAACTAAACAAAATGAAGCCTTCATTTCTGAGAAAAGTAACGGTCTTTTACAAGTCAAAAACTGCAATATGCTACAACACTGGTAACATACAGTATGTGCAAGTAACTGAAAGAAAGTTTTTGTAGCCTACGGATAACGTGTGACCTGCCACTCAGATGTCACAGCTACAGCCAGACACTCTTGCCAAACTCTAGGCTTTATCGTTCACATACACGTCAATGGAGTCATACATATAACTTCTATCAACATAACCGTACAACTTCTCTCTGATAAATCAAACTCAATAATAATATCATCAAAATCAAAATGAATCTTATGAAATTCCTGAAAAAATGATAACTCATCAGAGATGAGTCCCCCTTGTCATTTGTGTTTTTATATTGTGACAAGCCTCCTTACACCACTTCTACAATTGTTCGAATTTGCATTTAAAACTATTTCTAAAAAAATCCCTCTCATTTCACTAAGCTGTAATATAAAGCTACAAAAAACTATTTTACTTTTTTCTAATGAAAATATATAAATCGAAAGTTGTCATCCTCAGTATTGTCTGTGTTCATATTGAAGTCAAAGAAAAAAGCACGGTGAAAACGCATTTCAAAACTGAGAGAGTTAACAATGGAGTATGAATCAATAAGGATTCACAAGGTAACTTTGGTACTGATTTTCAACTTTCTAAAAATCCCCCTCATTACATCAAGCTTAAGGATGATCAAGACGCTAAATGATCAAACCTGCAGACTACAGAACGCCCTCTTTATGACCCATGTCCACTTTATGACACTTTATGTATGATAGCTCAAGAATAATATACATAAAAATTAGAAACTTTGTTGGAGCGAAAATCTTTGCAATTCAACAGTGTACTGACAAAACACAATCTATACATTTCAATATGCAAGGTTGTTAATTGTACTTTACAAAGGTAAAAAAATTAGAGGCAACTGAAATTCTCGAGAAACTCTGAGTATATAATAATGCAAATCATCATTGATAACACAGTCCCCTAGTCTATTTTGCTTTAATATTTGCTGTATATGGTAACTGTGGAATGACATTGATGTACCTTGTGCTGGGCCTGTAAATGCAAAACAAGTCACCTTAGATGACACAGTCCCTGCTTTTTCTATTTTATTATTATCTTTTGCAGCTAGGTAGCTGTGAAGTGACATTGATGCAACTTGCCATAGGTGTGTGACTTGTCAAAATAAAGTATTCTGCAGCATTCAATAAATGATCCATCTCTGCCGGTCATGACCATTAAAGGAACTTTAAATGATGAAACAATGGACAACACCATCTGTGCCCCAAATGCCATGATGGCATGTACATGTACATGCATGATATGGTGGAATTTCCAGAAGGGTATGGGATTAGTTTTATTAATTGGCCATTTTGGGTTGTAAAATAAAAGAATAATGTGCACATGTTTACCATGGTACTTTACCTTTGTAGCAAGTTTGAACAAAACCAGTTCATGGATGTTAGAGTTCTGGTTCAAAGAAAAGAAACACAAACAATCTAGCGGACAATAGAGCTCTGCTGTGATATTGGCATACTTATACAAGGGAACTATTGAGGATAAATTTGTACAACACATATAAAATGACCTGTTTGACGAGTTTTTCCTTAAGAAAATTGTATTAACATTGCCTCAAATTACAAAAATGCAATTTTAATGATTTAAATAAATCTTACCGGAGTCAACCTTAGAGATAGATATACATAACGCATGTCAAAGGAATTACACAGGCATGTTGGACAAAAAAGGGGTGGTGTAATTTCATTGACTTAAATAGGAAAAATTGCCCTGAAATATATAATGATGCAAATTTCACAATTCTTTGACTTGATTTGACTCACTTCACTCATGGAGACCTCCATAGTCACCTTTACAGCAGTCAAACAGGCTGTTCTCAAAGAACCAGTTTAAGACCAAAAACAGCAAAAATTGCCCCCAAAATATGAATATGCAAATATCAATACAATTTGAACAAATCTGACTTAGGTCATCCCTAGGGATCTGCATATCAAATTTAAAAGCAATCGGACCAGTGGTTTCAGAGAAGGGCGGCAATTGCTGATTGATGACGGACGGACAGTCCGACGGATGACGACAGACAATCAACTTATCTGAAAAGCTCCACGTTGCTGACAGCGAAGCTAAAAAATGTAGAAAATGACTGTGTTGTAGCCATATTGGATCGTATTATAAAATCAAAGACATGTGTATGTATGGTATAGCACTTAACCTTTTGACCAAAGGCTAGTTGAACAGTTTTGAGTTATGGTTCAAAAACATGAAAATTCAGCAACAATAAAACGGCTGTCTGGCAGCCATACTGTATCATTTCACAAAACTGACATGCATAGGCATGCTGCAGTACTTTATCTTTGTGCTAAGTTTGAACCAAACTGGATCAGGGTTGTTTGAGTGATATACTTAAAAGACATGAAAAATGGCTACAAAATGGTTGTTAGTTGGCCATATTATATCATATAAAACAAATTGATGTGAATATGTATGCCATAGTGCTTTGCCTATGTGCCACAAGGAACTTCATAAGGAACAACACAAATTTTTTTGGCCTAAGCACGATCAGGTTTTTTATATCTTAAAAGGAAACACAACCAAGGCTGATCTTGTTATTGTTTTCCTCGAAATTTGGTAGGTAGGAAAAAAGTCAGTTGTATCTCACAATTTTAGTAAAACCGATATTAACTTGACAAGATTACACTATAGACACTTAGAAGAGATAACATGGGAAAAGGTATAGTGATATCTGCACCAATTACGGTCTACAGACAAGTGGCACTTTTAAGATGAGTTTTACCTGGTGTGATTTGTGACTGCTAAAAATGATTTTCCGATAGACTGACAAATCCTAAAGATCTTGCACATAAAAATCGGCTTTGGTATGCTTCTCCCTTTCATTTGCTTGTTACTTTTTTGTTTTCAGCCTTATTCATGTTATAAATTTTGTACTTGACACCCGTCTAATGTTTACAGTCCAGTACAACCATGCTGCAATCAATAATCTGGAGGCAAGTTGTCTTCCCTTGCATGGACTTGGTTTTCCAATGTTTTGTGACATCAGGATCCTTAAGCAGGAAATCTAGCTGTTTTTTGGTCCACTTGACATATTTTCTGCCCATTTGCACAGCACCAGTAAGTGAAGTCTTACATACCTGTTTAGCAGGTTTGTGACATGCTGTCTTGTCTTCCTCTTGTGTGAACTGCTGTCTCCTTTTTGAGTTTACAGAAGCTGTTGAACTTCTTTCTTCCACATTCTGTTTTTCATTCCCTTCATCTTCTTCATCTTCATCTTCCCCATCTTCATCAACTTCATCAGCATCGAAGGAAACTGTCTCGTTTGGATCAATTGATTCCTGTATTGTTCATGCAGCTGACATTGTGACACCACGAGCCTATAACCGATGTCAGTTGTGCCAGAAAACTCTCTGGGTATGATGAGGAAACACAAAGTCATAGAACCTACTCAAATGCACTGAGAATTGGGTTTGCACTCCGAGACCTGGCACTAGTAGTAAGAAATGGATACATACTAAATTCAAAGGCTGCTGAAGTTGATAAATTCTTGAAATTACATGAGACCGATTGGATGTAAAAGTGATTGCGTCTGCTTTGCGCCAAAGACAGCAATGTAGCTGGGAGAAACCAAAACTGATTCCTCTCACTGAAGAGTGTGTGGCTTTTGATACCCATCTAAAGGAAACAGAAAAAAAAATAAAAGAGAAGATTGAACAACAAGGACTGATGACAGCCAACACATACGAACAGCTCACTGCTGTAACTCTTGCACAGATTATCCTGTTCAATAGAAGGCGGCCCAGGGAGGTTGAAGCTCTCACTATAGAAGAGTATTTGAAGCAAGTAAACGAGAAACGCCAAATCCATGATGAAATAGCCAAATCACTTACCACCGCTGAGAAAGTGGCCTAAGATGGACTGTCATTGATTATGGTCAGAGGGAAAAGAGGAAGGGGAGTACCTATATTGCTAACAGAGAACATGCGCGAAGCTTGAATATGACTATACAATACGTAAAAAAAAATGTGCCTGAAAGCAAGTTTGTATTCACAAGAGGTACACCTTGTGCCAGCACTCCTTTGAGAGCCCATGAAGTCATCAAGAAACTTGCCTCTGAAGCTGGACTCAAGGACCCAGAAAGCATTAGCAGTACAAAATTGCGGAAGCACCTTGCAATAATGTCCCAAATTCTTTCTTTGAAGAAACATCGACTTGAGCAGTTGGCAAACCATATGGGCCACAATGTGGCAGTTCACAGAGAATATTACTCCCTAAGGAAGCTGTACTGCTAGCCAAAACTAGTAAAATTCTCTATTTAGCAGAGAAGGGGAAAAATACATGAGTTTCAGAATATGTCGCTTGATGAAATTCACATTTCTTTTGCAGTTTGCAAAACTTTTGCTAATGTCCTAATCTTTTCCCGACATAAGTCTGCTTTCTTTGATGAGTTACTTTTGTCTAGCTCAGTTTGCCCCACTTTCAAAATGTCTGAATCATTTCTCACGATAAGGGTGACATAATCAGCATTTATCTGACTCACAACCTGCGTAAGTTTGTATGACTGTCCAATACATCAAAGAAAATATGCCTGAAAGCAAGTTTGTATTCACAAGAGGTACACCTTGTGCCAGCACTCCTCTGAGAGCCCATGAAGTCATCAAAAAAACTTGCCTCTGAAGCTGGACTCAAGGACCCAGAAAGCATTACCAATACAAAATTGTGGAAGCACCTTGCAACAATGTCCCAAATTCTTTCTTTGAAGAAACATCAACTTGAGCAGTTGGCAAACCATATGGGCCACAATGTGGCAGTTCACAGAGAATATTACTCCCTCAGGAAGCTGTACTGCAAGCCAAAACTAGTAAAATTCTCTATTTAGCAGAGAAGGGGAAAAATGCATGAGTTTCAGGATATGTCGCTTGATGAAATTCACATTTCTTTTGCAGTTTGCAAAACTTTTGCTAATGTCCACATCTTTTCCCGACATAAGTCTGCTTTCTTCGATGAGTTACTTTTGTCTAGCTCAGTTTGCCCCACTTTCAAAATGTTTGAATCATTTCTCACGATAAGGGGTGACATGATCAGCATTCATCTGACTCATAACCGGTGTAAGTTGATTTGAGATATCATGTTTGGTTGGTAGTAACATCGTAGCTCTCTTAAGACGTTAAGAAGGAGAGGTGGTAGTTTCTTCTGGGCAAGTACGCAGTTTCAATGTCTTGCTACGAAAGTACCCTTTGCAGTCATTGCAGTGAAGATACTTTGTAATGGCTTGTTTGCTGCAAAAGCATGGCCTTTTGCGTATGATTAAGTCCTCAGCTTCACCAAGAAGAACTGCTTTGTTGTGGTTATGATCGCCAAGATTCCTTTGTTTCATCCATTATTTATTGCCTTCCTTTCCATTTCTTGGTAGTGATAAAGCTTGAGCCACAAGTTGTTCGCTACTGTGCTTGCTGACTAAATGTCGTACAATTTTTTTGGGTTTCTTCTCACAAAATAAACAGTACGCGTATTTGTCCCACTTTCTCTTTTCCGATGATACTCTGCTACTGCATACGGTAGTATGTGTGCTTTATTAGTTTTAACAGCTTTTCTAGAAGATTTCGCCTTTTGCCTTGTTGGAAGTTTTGGTTCTGGGTCAACTAGTGCATATAGCTATCACTCTCTGATGTCTTGTTCATACTGCCACTTGGAACAGGCTTTGATACAGTACAAGTACATTCTGAAGAGGAAGTTTTGGAAAGTGGACTTGGGTCACAGCTATCACTCTCTGTTACTGTCTTATTCCAACCATCGTTTGGGTCAATTTCACAGCTATTACTCTCTGTTACTGTCTTGTTCCCACTGCCATTTTGAACAGACTTGGATTCAGCACAGGTATCTTCTGAAGAGGAAGTTTTGGAAAGTGGACTTGGGTCATTTTCAAAGCTATCACTCTCTGTTACTGTCTTGTTCCCACTGCCATTTTGAGCAGACTTGGATTCAGCACAGGTATCTTCTGAAGAGGTTTCGGAAAGTGGCATATGCATGTGCAGTTCGTCACGATGGATATTGACTGTAAAAGTCTCCTGTAGATTACTTGTGAGATTAGTTTTACAAGTGATCTGTTGTGGCTGCATGAGTTTTATCTGACTGCATTCAATGCTGGAAACATGTCATTTTCTGAAAGCTCTTCATAATGTGGTTCGTAATCAGCATCAGAGTCATGCTTCACATCAACACTGGTATATTCTGGAGACAAGGGTTGGGACATTGGCATCTGCAAACAAGACAAAATATCAATTTAGAAATATGTAATGTCTTTATGTTTCCCTCATGATCATAACTTTAATTTGAGTTTCTTTTACAAAATTTTACTGTGTGCATTAACCCTTTAAAAAGCCAATGTGAATGGCATAACCGCTGTTAGATCAACATAAAGGAAGTAAAGAACAAGCTCAGATATTTCAGAACCAAGGCTCTGGATCACTGTGCAGCAATACACATTTTAGCCATTTTCAAGCTTGAATAATGTGTCATGCTTAACATTTCATTTACTGAACAAGATACATTAAAAATTGATTTCAAGGAGAATGATGCAGCATTATTTCAATTTGATATTTTCACCAAAAATGGTTACTGATATTTGAGTCATACATTTAATTTTTTTATCTGTTTTTGATTTTTTATGGCCTTACATGTTTACCAACAAATTATTCTTTAAAGTAGAAAATTGCCAACGGCTGGTTCTCTTTTACAAGCCAGTGCTGAGTCCTGCTATGTAGAAGAAGTAATTTTTATCTTTGGTAACTAAATTTGCCTGTTTTTTAAGAAAAAATCAAGCAAATGCAAAAATGAACCCTGGCACCTTTTCACCTGGTAAGGCAGTGACTGTTTTCTTACGGGTCAAGAATTGCTCCCTCAGGAAGTTCACACCAGGCTTTGCTTTGATTAGACTTCTAAGAAGCAACAAACAAGCGTGTACTGCTATCTATGGCTTTTTGTAGGGGTTTACAACTTATACTAAAACCGGATTATAAAATTCATTTTAGAAGTGATTCATAATGTGAATGACCGCCACTGTGATTGTTGACCTTGTTATATAATAGTGACACTCAGCCTATACATGCACCCTGGACTCAAGAAAGAATCCATGTGTTATCACTTCGAGACACAAGAAATGAGAATGAATGACCTGTGTAATCACTTGAATATACGAGAGTTACATCCATTTTGTAAACACACTATTGCAACAAGGACAAATAGCATAACTCTCAAGAGATGCGATGGCAGGAAATTTAGCTGCCAACAACTATCAACTGTCAATCTCAAGTTTAATTAGTCATTTGCCTTATACACCAAAAGAGGAGGGATTAATACCTATATTTGGGAAAAGATGTGGTAACAATTATTATTACATACCGGTATTTACCACAGTTTACTTGCATCAAAGCGTGCGCGTACTACCGGTATTTGCACTGCAGTGCAAATACCAAAAACATTATGCCATTCCTTTATGTTAATGAGTATTTACCAATATTGACCCGGAACTATTTATGTTTGTTAACACAAAAAATGTCGTCTACAAGATTTCGTTTCACTTTGGTTCGTTGCTTATTATAGTAAAATGCACGACATTACCGATTAAAAACTACCACAAAGAAAATTGCATGTACTTATTATAGTGTGAGGATGATTTTTAATATCCGCAAGAGCAGTTTGTTTGTCAGCGAAGCAAAAACATTGACAACGGGCGACGTCCGTTTCTAGCTCAATGGTTGAATGGTGGATACACGGTGGCCGCCCTACCACGGCGGCCATCATACATCGAAACACACGTAACTGCGGGCGCAGCGGAGCCAATTAAACAGTTAACATTTTCAGAGATGTTTTTGCCAGTAGCTTTCTCACCGGACATTCCCTGTTTACAATAAAAAGTCACTTTTACATGCAGTTTATTCTGTGCTTGTCTGTCCTACATGCTATTGATGAAAGATACTAACTGAGCGCTTGTGTGCCCAGTGAACACTGAAATTTGATCGTTCAACAAGTTACGTTTGCAGTATCTAACTCTTAAATTTCCCATAAAAATCTTTGAACTGTTATTTGTATCGATCATTTAGAAGAATTTCAAGCTCAAAATGTGAAAAAATCAAAAGCGTTCCACATTCAAAGTTCTCTTCGTTTGGCTATATCTATGGCTACGTATGTGTGAGCGATCGCAAGCAGAGTTCAAGCCCTCCGACGTTCCTCTTACGTCATCCTTGATAAACAAGTAAACAATAGTTTAGCCAATCAAAATGGAGGGTGTGGCGGCGTTGACCAATGAAAAGTGAAATCTGGTTCGATGCCTCATTACATGTAGTGATGTCAATGTTATATAACTCCGCAGGGTCGCCCTGAAGCTTTGACAGATTAGTAGTACGCAGACTAGTCGTCGATTCTCTCAATAAATGATGCAAATAAAAGACAGAACATATGTAATAATAACAGAACCCCATGGCCTGTGAATGCAAGCGCACCGTACTAGCGGTATTTGCACGAGTGCTGCGGTGTATTCGGCTGTCCTTTCATGAGCTTCGCTCGTGAAAGGATTGCCACCAAATACACCGCAGCACTCGTGCAAATACCGTTAGTACGGCGCGCTGGCACTCAAAGGCCATGGTGTTCTGTCATATTATCATAGCTTGTAAGTTAATTAGTCAAAAAGCACATGGTCAGAGCACTTCCCGACAAGACTTAACTGCAACAAGACCTCTGCTTGAAGACTCGACAGTAACCACACCCTTTTGTGACTGTGCACCTAGAATTACAATGTAGATCGTAGGCTCAAGTATTGTATCCTTCAACTAAATTATCACCAATGATTCCAATAAATCCAAACCTGTGCTATTATAACTAGCTTTGGATGATGTTGGCAGATGTGTTAATGAGACTGAAGAATAATTTTTTATAGTTTATGTGTACATTTGTCACCTCATAGCAAGCACAACCCAGCAGTGGGGATGAGGCAAAGCACAATTAGTTGCGTTTACCATGCGCATGTTTTAATTATCCAGGGCCTCTCAGTATAAAAGTCCCTATCTGATTCAAAACGGCAGCAATATTTAACAATAACATAAATTGCTTTTAAGTGTTCTTCCCTATGCAAATACATTATGTTTTGACATTAGTCCATACGCCACAACACAGGTTCTAACAAACAGTTTTATAAAGGGTTCAAAAGCTGACATTTTGATAGCATTTGGTGAGGAAGACAAATTTCTCAATCAACTCTTAGTGTACATTGTCTGGTTGTTATTCAGTTCTAACAAATTCAAACATAGATAAACATACATTTAAAGCTCAATACAACCATGATGCTCACCTGGATTAAAATTGAGTAGCACTGCAGTCAATATGTAGAAAGGATATATAAAAAAATAACCAAACAAAAAGTAACAAAAACTGAATTAATGGCAAACCAAACTAAATAAATGAAAGGTGGTGAAGACTGGTTTGCTTGCTGCTGAGGTGGTTGTGACCGGTTAACAATGCCTATAAGGGAAAAACAGCATAGGGAAAAGGGAAATTAAGAAGGCAAACTGATGGTTGGAGTGGGAATTAAATGCCAGATAGGGAAATCGAAAAATATAGAGGCAGTCTGAGTATTAAAGCTTCTAAAAGAACCAGAGAAAATCTTTCTTCATTTACAGCCAAATCCATTGATTCTTCATTTATAGATTTCGACAATGTTCAAACAATGGGGAGCTGGGACACCCCTTCCCATACCCCTGCTGCTTTGATCCATTTACAGATTGAATCATTAATAAAATAGGCCACTACCCAATTTTGAATTCTTAATAACATTTTTAGAGACCTGAGTCACATTTTGTAACACTTATATACCAATATTTCAAAAACAACAAGTCATCCTTGCTGACACAGTCACACTGTCGATTTTATTATTATAATCTTTTGTGTCTATAGGTAGCTGTGGATTGACATTGATGCAACTTGCATAAAGTCTGTGATTTGCAATACCAGGTATAAGATAATGTCTGAGCAGCATATAAATGACCTTTCTCAGCTGGTCATGATCTTAGAGGAACTTTTGATGACCTCACACACAACACCACCCTCAGTGCCCAAAGTGTCATGATGGCATGTACATGTACATGCATGATTCGGTGGAATTTTTGGGAAAAAAAAAGTTAAAAAGGCAAAAAAGTTATCATTCTAAACAACCTACTTGGAACACTTTCCAGGCTACTACCGGTATATAAGTTTTCAGTGGATGACCAATAAGCTGATTCACATGATGTATTAGCTGTATTATGATGCACAAGCTGTATGCCTCTTGATTCAGAAAAATATGGTCCACTGCTCATCTGCAAACAGCAAATTTGACATTTATAAAAAATATTTTTGTATGATATTGTCGGTAAATAAAAAATAAAAGATGCTTTAACCCTTTGAACCCGGCTCGGACAGAAATGTCCGATGACGTCATAGAGTACCACGGGGCCAGGGTGCAAAGGGTTAAAGCATATGCTTTCAATTTTTTGTCTGCCAAGTAATACACAGTTACTAGATGAATAGATAGTGAAATATCATCTCAATGCAAAACTGTTGGAAGCAATACAAATGATAGTTGTATGCTAATACCCAGTACTTCCATACACACGTGAACTAAACCAAAAGAGCTCTTGAGATAGTGTGTCAATTGACAAATGGTGTTGTGGATGACATTTTATTGACATGGTGATTAGAAAATTTTGTTTAATTGTGGTAGAATATACTACCACTCAGCTTCAGTCATATCACTGTACAACTCCAACCTTCAGATTGGAAAGATGGTTGCATTTACTGTTAATGACTGTCGGATATGATACCAGAGTGCCTTGTCAGCAGGGGACGATGGATGCAGTGGGACGGTATCAACCACTTTAGGTACATTTGCAAGAAATAGGCTATTAACCCCACTGCATCAGTTTATATTAACCAACAAACACAGCCGGCCTCCTGTGCCACGTTGGTTTTATAATCTGATACTGTATTCCAAACTTTAAACTTAATTGTCACTATTTGTGTGCATCTGATTAGTGCATGTGTTTACATGACAGTAAGTTACACTGCTTGAATATAAATTACACAGTTAGCGACTTATTGATATTCAAACGAGTGGTCAGTTGGGGCTGCTCCCTTAAGAAGTAGGTAAAAAAACAATCTTTTTGACAAAAAGCCTACATTAAGTTACACATGATCCACCAAGAGCTGACACTTTCTTTCTTACTTTATAGAGCCTACATTAAATATGACGTTACAGAACAGTAATTATTATATGCTGCAGGGGTTTCACTAAATTTTGGAACAGGCGACAATTTTAAAAATATATGCAACCAAGCCATACCAACTGTTGTGGGAGGTTTGGTTTGACAATGAATAAGCTAACCTCTCATCTCCATACACCGTGAGGGTGGTATCACACTGCAAATGTAATTGCACAAGGCTAATAATTCCTATGCCTGTCTTGCCGCTGGCGACAGGCGATTAACAACCCAAGGAACGAAGAGTTTTTCACTTTATCCTTCTTAAAAACAATCAAAACCCCATATGAAGTTTTGAAAACAAGTAATGCAGCATCAAGGCTAATGATAATTGTTAACTTTTGCCAATCATAGCCGACCAAGATTGTCTCAGTTTGTCTTACAGCTGACCATATGGCAGGCGGCCAGCTTTTAAAGAAACCACTGACGCTGATTTAAGGATTATGTGTAAGGTCTGTGCTGAAAAATCATACTTTTTGGTTTTGATTTGAAGGAACAAATTTAATGTGGTTTTACCATAACTCCTTCTATATATTGGAGCTCAGTATATTTAAAACAAGAGTCTCATGACAGACAGAGTAAACAACAATCTTTCACGTTGTACCTCAGCTGTGGTATGAAGTAAAAGATAAGCATGAGGGTAAATAACAACTGAACAGCACATGTAATGGACCCTTATATGTCAAACAGGTGACAGTTTGTATCAAGGTAACAAAATATCAATACACTGCTACATCAAACACACATGTAGGCTAGACTTGGGTGCCCGTTGGTACTTATGACTCTTGGCTGACAACAAACCTGTGAGATTGTACACCAAAACATCACCAGAGACTCTCTTCTGACACATGCACATAAGGCGATGCTCATTTGCTTTAATATCAGTTCATGCAGTGACATTTTTAGTTTTATCCTTTTCAACATGGACATCTATTGTTTACTTGGATTTTTTCTTCTTTTTCCAGCACTTTTTTGTCGACCTAGATCACAGAGACGGTTTAACCAAAACTGCTGAAACTTGGTACAGTGATCAGGGCCAGGGAGTACTCATGCACCTATCCCTTGAATACTTAATTAGTCTCGTGACCTTGCAGCTATATCAAATTACGTGAAAACTTATGAATGGCTACCAATCAAAAATCACAGGGCAGATCAACTTCACATTTTGTGTGTGTTATACTTGCCTGTAGGCCTACAATATAAGCCCCTAAAATTGCGAGTGGTCATGTGACTTTGGCCGCTACCTTGAATTTTCGAAAAAATTCATCAAAACTTCAAAAATCTCCTCAAAAAGTACAAATCTAAGCAGATTGAGATTTAGTATACATGCACATCTAACCTGTGTGTACTGAGATTGCTCAAGGCATTATTGATGAGTTAAGCCGTATGGCGGCCATTTTGGATTTTACGAAAATGCTGTTTTAATTTATTTTGACAATGTGACAAATACCACACTGACCAGTTTTGTAGAAAGGGCTCCAGTAATCATCAATAAACACCATGAATATTTTCAGAATTTTTGACATGACCTTTGACCTGTTTCTGAGCACTTCATAACAATATCCATACAAAATGTATTAATCACCCATTACCTACGTGGGTAACGAACCGGATAACAAACCAGGAAGTACGTTCAGTCCTTTACATTAGTGGCCCACATCCAATGATGGCTCCACTTACACAGTACGTCATGACACCTTACCTGATCTGTTTGACCAGTTGTTTTTGCATGAGAAGTATTTTCACATTGCCCTCAAATCACAAACATGCAATTTTAATGATTTAAGTATCAAAGGAATTGCACAGGCTATTTCAGACTAAGGTCACCCTTGACCTGCATATCAATTTTGAAAGCAATCCCACCAGTGGTTTCAGAGAACAAGACTTTTGACAAAAACAGCAATATTGCCCCCAAAATACAAATTTGTGAATTTCAACACGATTTGAACAAATCTGACTAAAGTCACTCCTAGAAGAGACCTGCATATCAAATTTGAAAGCAATTGGACCAGCGGTTTTAGAGAAGAAGGCAATGTTGACTGACGACGGACGGACGGACAATGGACAATCAGCCTATCTGAAAGGCTCTGCGCCGCTGACAGCGGAGCTAAAAAACTACTGGTTGGTACATGACAGCTAAACAATGCAGGTACTTTTACTCACCGATGTCAAACCATCGGTTGATGAAAGTAATTCATTCATGGCTTGGAAGTTGATGGCATGCCTTGGCATCTCACCCAATACTGAACAGTACCTGTCTGACGCATATGATTCTTGATCAACATCAGCACACACTGGAGCAAAATCTGAAAAAAAATCACACAAAACAGATAGGTAAAGTCATCATCTTAATTGACTTGCATATATTGTCTTTAGAACATGATGTAGATTCAGTGGTTTCAGAATCTGATAGAGGTCAAGTTCTGTCTTGACAAAATCATTATTAACACGCTTTACAGCAACAGCATGATTGTCATATATTCCAAGGAAGACCTGGTTTCCATTGATTCCATCTGCTATTTTACATCTCCTATTGAAGACAATATTGTTGATACATTTTCTTCCAAACTGTCCGGTAAGAACATTGTCAAAGTGTGCCAATCTACTCTCAGGTGACAGAACACATTTTGCTGTAGACTCACTGCCTAACAGGTCTTGCAAAACCAGTTCAGGTTCCTGGTTACCCGTAGTTGTAGACTCACTGCCTAACTGGTCATGTGAAACTAGTTCAGGTTCCTGGTTACCCGCAGTTGTAGACTCACGGTCACTGCCTAACTGGTCATGTGAAACTAGTTCAGGTTCCTGGTTACCCGCAGTTGTAGACTCACGGTCACTGCCTAACTGGTCATGCAAAACCTGCAGTTCCGGTTGATAAGCTTGCTGTGGTTCCTGGCAATAGCTAATTAAGGACGGGTCACCAGTGATGTTGTCTTTGGCTGCTACATCCTTACTTTTGGACAGCTGTACACAGTCTTTATTCTGTAATATATTTTGAAGTAAGATTGAATTTTTTTTAAAGACTCTGTAGTTAATTCATAATAGTAGATAAAGATATACTGCTAACCTAGAAATTTTTGCGTACGAGAAATTTTCGTGAACTTCGCGAGGGTCAGAAAAACGCGAAAATTGGCAGTCGTGAAAATTTTCAACAACAATGTGTGGTTAACATCGAGAAACATACCACACCACTCAGCTCTATTCACATTCTAGCAAACAGACACACTCACGCAAGCTAATACCAAAGAAAATGTGGTGGTGACACAAAGTTTCAATTACAGGGACATTACATGTAGCTGTTACTTTTGACTATTTTTCATGACTTGGGTTTTGTGTACTCCAGTTTCCTAGGCTTATCCCCACATAATGCTCAAGTGTCCAGTATTCTGCTTGTCATTGTAGGCTATACAAGTGAATTGTCCATTGTTATTGTGGACGATTGAATTCTGGTCCGGACTAGAATACAAACTTTCAACAATAACAATGCAGATCGTACACATATAGGGTTAAATGATGACCAAAATACTGGTTATTTCATCATGGTTCAGGGATTCAAACCAGAAACTGTAGTTGATACATATAATAAACAAAATCATAGAATGACCAAAAGATACAGCTAATGGATCTTTAAGTAACAAGTCGTCGTTGATGACACAGTCCCCACTTGTTAATGGGTACTTTGATTACATGTCCTCAGTGAGGATAGAGTCCTCTTCATTAATTAGGTCTGTGATAAAAATACTGCGATACAGATGGCGCTCAATGGCCAAGGATGAGTTCCATGGTGATGAAAACAAAAAAAACAATGTAGGCCACCATCCTAAAGTTCATAAAATGAGTCAACTAGGAATAATTGAAGAGGATGTTGCAAAACATTTTTGCATACAATCCTAACACTTAACAGATTATCACTGGTACCATATTTCATAAAGTTTGATTAGGTATTCCAAGTGAAAATTTTAAAATCACTAAATTGCTTTTTTAATGCAATTTCCAAAGAGTGCTTGGAAAATGATGAAAAATGCTTTTTATCTGGTCAAAAT
>LD343678.1:19255-30097 GCA_001465055.1 Ptychodera flava | reverse complement strand
CTGTACATGAAAAAATCGTAGCAAAATGGCCGCCTGGCGGCCATATTGGATCGTATCACAAAACAAATTGACTTGCATATCTATGACATTGGTCAATGTCCTTGTACTAACTTTGAATAAAATCGGTTAAGATATGTCTGAGTTATGGCTCTGTACATGAAAAAATCGTAATAAAATGGCCGCCTGGCAGCCATATTGCATTGTATCACAAAATAAATTGACGTGCATATCTATGGCATTAATCAATGTCCTTGTACCAACTTTGAATAAAGTCGGTTGAGATATGCCTGAGTTATGGCTCTGTACATGAAAAAATCGTAATAAAATGGCCGCCTGGCGGCCATATTGGATCGTATCACAAAACAAATCGACGTGCATCTGTATGACATATGAAGTAATCCTTGTACCAAGTTTGAAGGAAATCGCTCCTTGCATCTCTGAGATATCTGCGTGAACGGACGGACGCACGGACGGACGCACAGACGCACGCACGCACGCACGGACATGACCAAACCTATAAGTCCCCCCGGACGGCGTCCGTGGGGACTAAAAACTACAAAGAAATATTAATGTAGATACATTAATGTGATTTTGCTACACATTGTGTGACTTGTTTGAACATCATTGCTAGTGGCTAAAAGTCTCGCCGCATAATTGACAAATGGACAAGTTAAAGAATGTTTTTCGGTGATAAATGACGCAGCTATTGATAAAATAGACCAAAAATATATAGTGAAATGAGAGAACGCGAAAATTAATCATCGCGAAATAGTTGCCTCGAGATCTGTTCATATCGCAAAATTTCTCGCCGCGAAAATTCCGGTTTACAGTATTTTTTAAAGGAAACTTATTTTTTAGATTATCTGGTTCATCTTAGGTGTGTTAAATTCGTGCAGGCAACAAAATTCCTTAGAGGACGCCCATTGACACATATCACCCAGGGGTAGGGCACCAGTGAGTGCAGTAACCCTTGACTCGTGACATGATGATATCACAGCACTGTTTCTACCCACAATTCTCCATGATTTGTACCATTGAAGGTTGTCATTTTAAATAACAATGATACAAAGCACAAGTGAAATTGTGTATTTTTATCTAGGAAAAGTATGTTTAGGCATTACAGTGAAAGTTTCAAAATCAAAATGTAACAGTCATAGAAATCACAGTAAGTTTAAGCATGTATTGCAAATGACTAACTGAGGTGGCAAATCTCTGTTGAAAGTGAACTTAATAACATGTAAATTTCCTTTGCCCTGGCAAGAGAAAAAAAACATTGTTTTGTTTGACTAAACAGGTGCTTCAATCCCTATTTCACTTCAAACTTTTCTGTATGGCTGGTTATGCAATTGTTTGAACACTTTATAAAACTGAAGTCTCCTTACTCCAGAACACATTTGAAACGGTAATTGAAATGGTGATAAGAATCTTTTTATAGTTATGTAGATAGTTAAGAACAGAGAAGGTAAAATGAAGATAAGTGTACTGGTATACCTTTGGTTTTTTCCAAGGTAAATCCTTGATTCCATAGTTATATAATATCTCAGTTCCAGCTGCAATGGCTTTAATAGAGAATAAACAAAGATGTGGGACTGATTCACACACAACTATTTTCATCTTAGAGTTGAGTTCATGTAAATGATCACCATGATTTACCAACCGACCATATTGTGGACCTTCAGACGGTTCAGTTGTAGCGTCAATACTGAAAAGGAAAAATAAAATGACAATGGCATTTCAGAAAATGTCACATTTCTATTAGATGGAGCCATCAGTGTGCAATATCATATTGACAACATTGTTATTATGAATCAAACTGTGTGTGATCATTTTCAACCAAAATGTGAATAAAACGACTGCTGCTGTGGAAACATTTATAGTCAAGGTATTTAGTCCAAAAAATAAAACTAACTTAAAGGCAAAATGCGAGAAGCTTGATGTCTTTCATTGCCCTTGATCGTTAGAATATGACTTACTGTATCTTCTTACAGTAAAATAGAACATCAAGTTTAGTGAAGTATTATAATCTGTAAGACCAGTCATTCAAGGCCCATGTGCTGCATTTCTGCGAAAATGCATCTAACATCAAGGCTCCTTTCAATTTTATTAGATATTCCATGCTATCTATAATTGAACAATATAGTCATTAACTATATGCCTCAACTACTTTCGCTAGCGGCAGAATAGGCAGGAACAGATTTTTGTTCCTTTTTAAATTTCCCTCCCATTTTCAAAATCTTGCCATATTATGTGCAAAAGAGCTAGACTATTTTGTTAAAGTGGAGCGAATCCTTTATCCATCTTTTCAGTAGGTTGCACCATGCTTTTTTGTAAAGATTCAATGTGTACATGCATCATTTATGCTGTTTATCATATATAGTCACGTTGTACATGCAGGTAGCCATGTTTGGAAACCTGAAACCTCCCATGCAGTCTAACTCAGTGGATAATTATACCGGTACTTACATACATCTGTGAACATTTCTATAGACTAATTTTAATGTAAATATAAAATCATGAAAATAATGTTAAAAGTTGCAGCTCATTTGCCTTTAATGGTCTGAAAACAAATCCCTTTCTTTTGTTGTGTCTCCTTAGACAGATACATGGAATCCTGAACACATGGCAACAAAAGGTCTACAATACCGGTACATTACTGTACCAGCCATAACTTTCCAATGTGCAACCTGTTGCTGTACTTAAAGTGCCACAATCGTCACGTCTGCGCCTGCGCGATTTCTTTGTTGATAAACAGTTATAACAATAGGCCCTATACCCAGAATCCAGTTCAATGTTTTTGTCAAAAAACGTGGCAACTTGGAATGCGTCAAGCTTAGCGAAATGTAAGAGGCCCATTGTGCTGTAAACGCTGACATCGAGCCGATTCCCTTACAAAATTTTTTTTTGTGGCACATGTCCCACTGTCTTGGGGCTTATAAGCTGCACACAAAAAAGGTTGCCAGTAATTTTTTTTTCATTATGTGCCGATATGTGCCACTAGAGGCACTTAACAAGCACACAAAGACAATCAGTCAAATCTTTTGTGGCAGATATGCTAAAATATTAAATAAACACATTTTGAGCAAGATATTGCTCACTATAAGCCACAACATTGAGTTGACACTCCACTTGTGCATGCATGACGTCTTCTTGGACTTATGCTGTTTATCATATATAGTTTATTATATATATATTGAGATATCCATTGACACTCACAGCTGACATAGCAGGAAACCTTTGATTTTCAACAAATTGTGTGAAAAACTACCATTTGACATTGATCAGTGCAGTAAATCAATCACTGACTTTTTATGTACGTTTTGCAAATGATCGGTTCTCATTGACAGCGTAACTGAACTCTGGTGAACCATATATCGACGTTAAATATGGATGAACTTATTTCACGTGCTATCTCCCTTGAAAAGACGAGTCTTTCAAAGAACTGCAACTCAAAAATAACGTGTATCTTGTTCTTTTGTGTTTTCTTACATCCTTTTCACGCGCGGGTTTTAAATGAACTGCGATTACGGAGTAGGTCTTGAAAGCTTACGTACGGTAAGCTTTCCCAGCGAATAATAATGTACACATAGTTTCAACATTGACTCACGCCGGGCTTCAAAATACGGACGTGCGCAATGAAAGTCATCGTCGGGCAAAGTTTGTAAGTCACGAGACTGATATGTCAGAGCCGTTTTTGTAGAGTTTTGTGTTGATCTGGTAAAGGTTAATTACTCCCATGTATTTTCTGTCGTTTTGATTTTCAAACGCAAGCTCGCATGCAGCTGTGCTCGATCAAACTGATTGCTGAAGCAAGGAGACAGTGCGTGGGTCAGAACAGACTTTGAACCCAGAACTCTATAGGAATCACGCTGGATGATGTCATAGATCATGTGACTTCTTTATGATTGGTAAGATTGTTGTAGATCATGTGAAGATTTCCTTATGATCGGCCAGATTGCCAACAGGTCATGGGTCAAATCAGATAAAATATGAATAACCAGCTTATAAGCCACAAACAGTTGCAGCTTGGTATCCACAACTATTGTGGGTTAGCATGCACAACTACGTGCCAGAAGCCATATTTTTTCCGTGAGGGAAGATCTTGTAACTGTAAAGGAGCATGAGCTAGTAAAACAGGACGTGGTGCATGTCCTTGCAGAATAATGGATGAATAATACAATAACACTTGTAGTTATGGGAAAGGATATGCTTAAACTAAAGGGCTGGTGAAGAGTAAAAATAAAATCGCTGAAAAGGTTGTTTTCACTCGTTAAATAATGCTTGGAAAGGCAAAAGCAAAAAATTTTCAGTAGGAAAATGGTTTAAGAGCGTATTTTAGTGGAAAAAGTGCATTCTCCGAAGCTAAGACACATTTTGGTGCGAAAAATCAAACCCGGATGTGTGATGTCAATAGGGGGGACAGCGTATCTGCATGATCTGTGGTTGCGTGTAACATGTGTAATACGATGGCGACTAGAGTAGAGTAGTCGATTACCACGACCAAAACAGTGTCTATTCGTCCTCTCAGGACGAACAAATGTTAGCTAGATTTTGGACTGTACGCGGTAGCTGTAAGTCTCTAGCAAATTGTGTCAGTCGTACTGACAATACGCTCGCTCGTAGTCGTACTGTCTGTATTACGCTCTATGGTACTGTTTATGGTAGTCCTTCACTGGCTTCAGAGAGAACGCTCGCTCGCACTGCCCGTATTATCGTACTGTCGTCTCATGTCAGTCCTGACAGTGACAAGACGATATAGACTATAGGCTACGCTGATAAAGGTTGAAACGGCTAGGCTGTCAGGGCCAAATAAATCGGGGTCGTGAAAATTTCCGGCCGAAACCTACTACGTGCCGAAACATCGAGAAACCGGTGGAAAATGTGTATGATCTGTTGCTAGTGTTGTAGTGTGGTGTTTTCCGAATCCAATCATGTATACAGCCGGAAACTTTAAATCATTGACATAGCTTTGACATGAGATTCAAAACCCTCAAATTTATGCCCGTATAAAACTTGGAAAATTGTTCTCCATAATCCTGTCTCAGTATTTCACTGTACATTTATATTCCCAGCAATCTGTAAATGTAGATTGACCGACTGTACTGTGTCCAAGGTCACGCCCTGCCACGCACAGTCAAAACATTCAAACATTCTACCGCTCACGTTTTTAAATATGAATTTCTGATATTTTTCACAGATGAATTTCTTCGATAATTTGAGCTTAGGTGTGTTGTAGTTGTAACTTGTACACTGATTTCGTCATCGAGTGTGAATGGCATGATCCCGGGCGTATGAGATCGTTTGCTGTGCAGTAAATATACGATGTTGCCCAACACATGGTTTGGCCACATAGAAATGCTTGGAAAGCAAGCACAGTAGTCGTCGTTGTCTTTGGTTACCGAGAACTCGTGAGGTAGAACTACACCACCAAAATAACCTAGCCAATCACTAGTTTTCTTAATAACCTTATAAATTAGGGCGTGCCTTCTGGAAAATCCGTGATCGCATTCCGTGTGATTGGCAAAACAATCGGCAAGTGTTTGTAATAAAGTACGCTCGAGGCTACAGGGGTAAAATTAATCCGCTTTGCTTCCACAAACTTGGTCCATTTTCTGGCCAGATTTTCAGCCTTCGGCCATTGAAACAATTTTGATTCTGAATGAGAACGATGCATAGAGACACAACGCTTAGCAGTTCTCTGTCCCTAGCCCGCCTTACAACTTTTCACGATGGATTTGGAGAATGCGTGCAAATAAAAGCACTGGCGTGAATAGCTAGCGTCAGCTATCGATGTCTTCGGATGACGTCATACCCGACATTTGCCGAAGATTACCGAAGATTTGTATCTTCGTATCCAAGGGCGTCGCTAGGGCCTTTATTCGGAATTGGGAGGGCAGTTTTGAAAAATTCCAATGCTGATGTTTTTTTGACCATTTAAGTCGTCAAAATGAACAAGCAATAAAATTTTCAGTTTTACTCTTCACCAGCCCTTTAAGGCTGTGTTCACAAAAAACGATTAGGGGGCTTGTGGAATTCAGGGGGATTCGAAAATTTTGGGGGTAGTAGAGGGGGGACTTGAAAATTTTGCTCTACCTGTTGGGGGGGGGCTTGAAAATTTTTGGTTCCCTTTAATGGTTTACATTTTCCAATAAGTTTTTGTAGGTAATTTAATGAAAAATGAATATCAGTTTTATGTCATCCAAATGTTGTAATGTTAGTAATAATTTAACAGAATCCAGAACCATTTTGTCACATTCCATGACTTTTATCTCGAAAAAATCTAAACGAGTGATTTGTCGTAAAAAATCAAACTTGAGCCTAGTAACAGGGCAGAAGCTGCAACTGTTGATGATTTTTGCAATATTTCTATGCAATATATCAACTACAGTTTCTTGCTGTCTCCTACAGCATGTTCAAACACACAATGTTCAGTTTGTAGACAAAGCCCGTATATATAAATATGTATTAGGTGATACTTTAATTAGAGTCCAGACTGACAGTCAGTTGTCAGTGATACAAATGCACGGTACACATACAGAGGCTGTGATAGCAAGCTGAGTACTGGACAGTTCAACATGCATGCTGTAGGGAGTAGAACAAGAATGCAGTTGTATAGACTGAACAAAAATATTGTCAAAATTATCAAAGTAATACAGCTACTGCCTACGGGCAACTGTCACTATCAGATACTGTCCTACTATTGTAGTGTCACTGTTACTGCATCCCTGAACAGTGACAGACATACCTCTGACTCTGATATACCAGTACATGGTACTTGAAGAACAGTTTGTGTCCAATGACGCTCATGACAGTGAAACATTACTAAATAGGATCACGCCAGAGAGCAACACATGGAAGAACACAAGGAAATTTTTGAATTCTGGCATATGAGAATAATCAAATATTAAAGAAAAAAGATGGGGTCACCATGCTTGATTTTCTTTTAGCTTGGGACACTGATTGAGAAGTATGCAGATGACACATGGGTTGTGGGGTTTATTTCGAGCGATGACGATCAGGAATATTTTGAGTGCATTGACTTTGTTAACACCTGGTGTAATGACAACTTTAATTTAGATCTTAATGTGTCAAAGATGAAAGAGCTTTTTTTTGGACTTTAGAAGGAAACAAAATGAAAAACAGTTAGTTGTCAAAAATAATACGAAGGTAGAGAGAGTGTGATCAGCATATCCATACTTAGGCTGTATGAGCGACTGTAAACTGTCATTCTCATAACATGTAGAAAATCAACTGAGAAAGGTAAACAAACAAATGTATTATGTAAGATTGATGAGAAAGTTAAATGTAAGTTCAAGTGTAATTGCCCTTTTTTCAACTCAACAATATCATCTATTATTAACTATGCTAGCACCGCTTTCTACGATCTGCTATCAAATCATCTAAAAGAAGACCTCAATCGCCCTACAAAAATCTGTAAAAAGCTGCTTCATGACAACCGTGATGAACTTGCGCACAACTCAGAGGTATAAAAAGATAAAGTTATTAAGATGGCAAAGAAAATATTGAAAGATCCGAATCATCCACTCCATACAGAATACAAATACCTTCCAAGTGGTGATTGTCACCTTAGGGTTCAAGGTTCTCGTACAAATAGATTTAAGCATAGTTTTGTACCAAGGTCAATCAGTCTATTGAATCAGTTGTAACCTGATGCGTGTTTGTGTAAATGTATGTTTAGGTAATTATAAGTATATTTAGTCTTTTTGCATTATATTAATTTTTCTTTTTTTTGTCTTCTGCCAATGTACACAAAATTTACATGACAAATAAAGAATAAATGAATGAATGAATGAAGGAAGTAAAACTTTGAACACTAGAGACGAAATGAAAAAATATATGACTAAATGGAGCTATTTATTTTTTAACCAAATTTGCAATTATTACACCCAAAATTTCAGAGATTAAAACATTTATTTGATGGAATATTTTAACCTTCCAGTATTGTCAATTTTTAGTAGCATCTAATTCATATATGTCTTGTACTTTTGAAACAAATTTTTGGTAGGTCACTATGCTCAGTTTTTGACAATATTGCAATTAGCCAGACTTCACAATTTGCCTACTCTTTCATGATCGTCATTTTGTATACTCTTTGGCAGAAGCTATTGACCTGGCCAGAGATAGATTAACTCAAGTTGGCTTAGACCAATAAATCCAAAAATTTCACTGATGCGTTTAAAAAACTTGCCTTGGGAAAATGACTATAGAAAGTGCAGGTAGTGTTGAACATCTGTGAGCAGAACGGCGCAATACGTGTTTATCATTTCTGCGCACACATCCTTTACAAATATGCGGGCCTGTGATAGTTGGGGGGGCATGAACAATTTTGAACATATAGAGGGGGGGCATTTGAAAATTCTTTTGGGTATTGAGCTTATATGAGGGGGCATCTGAAAAAAAAGAGGATTTCAATCGCGATTCCTCCAGCCCCCCCCCCCCATTGTTTTTTGTGAACGCAGACTAATTGTATGAACAGTAATAATCCATTCATGTACAGTGTACAGCGATAATTGTTCATATTCCATGCACTTTTACTACTTTGAGTAGCTTGATAACCACTAGCTGCAATGCTTGTAGCATGACGGCCGTGGTCGCTAGCCCCATGAGTATGGCGAGTATGTACGGCTTTGGTTACGCCGCCTTCTGAGTCGCTAGAACAGCGGCTTGTAGACATGCATGTATGGTATAGATACGCATTTACCCTCGAGTGTCCTATATGCAAACTAAGCCCAGTATTATAAGCGACTGTGGTCGGTAGGAGAAAGCTTAGCCAAAGCCGGATTCTCTTGCCATACTCGTAGGGCTACGTGGTTGCTCTTTTGATTGCTGGTATCAGACTGTTCATGTTAGTGTCACCCTGTAGAGGGTCTGCCGCTAGCTATAAGCTCAGCCAAGTCACATCCCTGGTTGTACGCGACCCGACTGAATGTACATTAGGATCTACTATAATGCCTTTCAACTAGCGAACTCCACATAGGCCTACATTCATTGTTTTTTTTGAGGTTCTGTGGCTCTACCGCACAACATGACGGCTGGCGACTCCGCTTCAGTCACTGAAGGCACGTAAAACCCTTTTGAAAAATAACAAGCACTTTTTATTTGTAAATATTGCATTGTATTTCGAAAAATTAAAATGTTTAATGTGTGTAGTGTTACATTCGTGGATGTGACCACAGTCGCTTGAGGTTTGCTATGCGTGCAGTCGATCGCTCCTAGAACAGTCTGCCGACCGTGCAACAATCCTCGAGCGATTGCATGTTGACTTGACAGTGTATTTTATGCAGACCATCCGGCGTCTTGAGGCAGTTAGCAAAAGGTGTATCTACTGGTTTGTAGCATGGCCCTGCACAGGCGATGCCTGGCACCTACATTTCATCGTATCAAATTAAGCCACAGGTTCAAATCAACCGGCGATCGCAACTGCATGAGGATCCTGTCCTGGAGCTACGGGCAATTTCGTTTTTAGAACATTGCTATATTTGGAAAACATGTTTGAACTACTTGAGAACACTCATAGTCATAGCCATGATCCACTTATTTTTCCTTGCCTTAGAAACAGCATAATTAAACTGAATTGGCTAACTGCGGTGACCACTTTGTGTAGAGGCAGCAGCGCGACCGAGCACTTTAGCCGCCATTTTAAAAGTTCTGATCAACGCAGGGGGTTGTGGGAATTGTTAGCATATCAACACACCTGAGGTATATGGGACTCATAGTGGACAGCCGCAGATGTGACAATTGTTGGGCTCTATAAGTCAAGGTTTGACACAAGGCAAACAATACCATCCATTGGTATACAAGTCACATCAATAAACTTACCAGAATGTCTTACTATTGTGCTTGAAAAAGTTTCTGTAAACACTTGGAATTGTGTCTTCTCTTTTTTCACCTTCTTCCTCTGATATAATTTCACCAGCATACTCTAACAGAAATTCTCCAGCATCAATGTCTACAGCAGCAAATACTCCTCTACCTACATAGCAAATATAAATTCAGATGGGTACATTACTTGCATATTGATCTTCAAGTTCAAATTAACAGCTATGTTGAAACTAATTTATTTAGGCTTATTCTTTCAATAGTATCTTCAAGTTGTCACTCAAACTTGAGCAACAAATGGGATTTAATTCAAGACTGATCCCATTGGCAACTAGAATAACTCTGTCGACCTATGATGACCCCTTATTTTCGACAACCCTCTCTATATTAAGCCTCTTTCTGTAATATCTAAATATATATCATGCAATACATGTATAAAGGCCTAGTGACAATAGAAAATTTAGCTACGGCCCAGTTATGCAGTTCACAAAACATAAACCATATGGATTGTTGTCTAGTCAGTCATTGATAAGCCATCACATCCTATGCAGGGAAAACACATATCTTAGACATAATTCACATGCTGCTGATCAAGTGTGACTACAATGATCATTGTTAACACTTCTTAACGCAAAGGAATGACACGGAGACAAGTGTTTGGCCGAAATCCGGGGTTATGCATGCACTGCCATGGCAGGGGCGACGAGGCGTCATAGCGGCCTGAATGGCGGTACCGGGCTCTGGCTACCGTGCATCGGGCAACGTGTTACCGGCCGCCCGCAGCAGACCCATGACAGTACCCCCCTGGAACTTTATTGTATAAAGTAAGCAGTATAAAGACGTACAATATCTTTTATTGTGAGCTGCTAGCCTGCAGCGAGGCTTTATTTATTTATTTATTTTCTTTTGCGGAGGGTGGGCGGGGATTTTGTGGTGTGAACTTGAGCGTGGCAGAAGTTGAAATGGACGAGCTATAGCTTTGCTCACACTGATATGCGCATGGAT
>LD343678.1:5401-17576 GCA_001465055.1 Ptychodera flava | reverse complement strand
TTGAGTGTTGGTTGGTCGACATATGGCAGTAGTAGGTCGGCTGGGGGTATTGCTGCAGGAGATTTGCCAGTTGGCCCGGCTCTAAGAGGTGGGCGCCATGGCGGTGCATTGAGGCCAGCTCGCTGGACGGGTTGAACGTAGGGCGCAGCCATATTGCCCGGATTGTTGTTATGAGGTGCGCCACCATCGGTAGGGTAGTCCCGGATGTGCGTAGCGCCAGCAGCGGTGGTCGAGTCGGGTGGGGCAGCTGTAATGGCGGGTTGATATCCATTAGCTTGATTAGCGGGATGATTACCTGGGTGGACTGAGTAACCACGGAGCAGGATGGAGCGGCGAGCGTCGTCGGTCCTGCGGCGATGACTGAAGCGGGTGATAGTGCACCAACGGCTGTATCAGTTGGCTGGACTTGCAGGTCGGGCGGTGGGGTAGTGTTGGTAGTTGGTTGCCGTAGTTCGCGTCGGATTGAGTCAATGGCGCTTGCAATGCTGGTTTCTATTAGTTTGGCGACGTGGTCTGGTATGCCTGGGTCGGCTGCCGCTGTGGTTGTAGTCCGCACGACGCCGGCAGGGTTGGTTGGTGTGGTTTCCATCGGTACTGGCTGGAGTAGCTGTTCGTCGAGGTGCGCTGGGCGTCTCTTCGACCTCGTCGGTGTACGGGTGGCCGTTCGGGCGCGGCCCCTGCTCCTCTTCATTTTTGGCATGGTGGATTTTGTGGTGTGAACTTGAGCGTGGCAGAAGTTGAAATGGACGAGCTATAGCTTTGCTCACACTGATATGCGCATGGATAGTGACGTGGAGAGGGTGACGCAAATTGTTTAGATAACGGTGAAGGGGGCAGTTGGTAGATAGGTTACGTCATAAGTGCATCCAGCTAGTGGTAGTAGGTGGCGCATGGTGACCCACATATGTCAAGGTCTAAACCCTTCTCCCCGTGTCCTCCCAGACGTTAACAATGATTATAGCAAAGCCATAATCACCCACTAATATTAAATTTTAATGCCAAGCTTGTGTCAAATTAAACTTATATTGCGCAACAAGCCATCGTTGATGACATACATACATATACACACACCCGCATACATAATAATAATAATAATAATAATAATAATATGTATTTTATTGCCTGCTTGTAAATACAGGATTTACATCACATTTTGTAGCAATAAATTGTAATACAAAATAAGGTAAAACTTTTCTCAAGTAACAAGATAAAGTAATACTATGACAGAACCCCATGGCCTTAGAGGGCACTCTGTGAAGTTCCGAAGGTATTTCCCGAGGGATACGGTGTATTCTGCCGCCAGTACTTTTCCGAGCGAACGCCAAAGCTTCGGAACGCCACAGAGTGCCCTCTAAGACCATGGGGTTCTGTTATTATTACATATGTTCCCCAATTTTGTCGATCGCCGTCGAAGAAAACAGGTAATCACGACACGGCCTGTTTGCATATAGATTCTATATAGTGCGCATTGATATGCTGTCAATGAACTTTTCATCAGCTGTGAGCTCACTGATTGGCTAAGGGAAACTTTCTACCTTTCATATGCAAATATTTGATGCAGCGTACCGATTTCACTATATCACTGTCTTTCCATCTCGACTAAGACAACAAAAACATACGCAAACAAAGATGTTTCGGACAGAAATCTTAAATATTTCAAATACATGGGAACAAAATTGGTATTTAGAGTAACAAGATCAATTGTAATAAAAATTACAATGACTGAAATTTCAAAATTGTACGCGAAATTAGACTAATCAGAGTCCGAGTACGGCTGTCAGATCTACGGTGAATGAAACACGGTGATGCACGGACATCTGGCGAAGAAAAACGCTGTTAAAGGGAAACCTAAGTCCAGCGACATTGACCGTTTATCTCTTCCAAAATCACCCTTGAATAAAATGCAGCTCAAATTTGCAACATAATTGCACGCGCCGACGACTACGGAGCGACGAAAAGAGACATTGAAGTAGACGACATTTATGGAAATGAGCTTGGAATCCCATTGGCGCGAAAGGGCTCATGGGAGGAGCGTGCGTGACGTCATCGGCGATACAGGAACGTGTGTGACAGCCTACCAAAGCATCGGAGTCTATGACTGCAGGAGTGCAGTTCTGCACGTTACGACTCTTTAATGCTCAGTAGCATAAAAAATAGTTAACTGTTGTTCAGTTGAATGCAAAAATCACTCGGGGAAGAACGAACGGAGTCAGCTTTTACCGTCTTCCCACAGAACAGCTTTTTCGAAGACAGTGGCTAAAGAAAGTCGGGCGAGTTTAAAAATCTGTAAAAGATACAACGTTATGTTCTAATTCTTTCAGGATGATTGTTTTATAAGGGATTTCGGGATTCTGATACCGATACAAGACGATACTACACAATGCGGTTCGTATCTTGACATACTGAGTCAGCCTACTATCGCCGGTTTTAACCAGATAAATATTAATATTGGCGATTTCGGGACTCTAAAATCCGAAGGCGAAACTACACAAAGCGTCTCTTATCTTGACATCCCGGGTCTGCCAAATCTCCGATTTATAACCAATAAATATAGGCAATTTCGGGACTATACCTTGTAATATTGATATTACAAGATATTGGGATGACTTTTTGCCTACTGTGTCTCGGCACGCCGGGTGTGAGAAATCGCCGATATTATATTTACCCGATAAATATCAATTGCGCCGGAACTCCTATAGGCTAATATCGATACCAGACGATCCTAGATTTACTTGCACTGTGTGGTGTTGGCATGCCGGGTCTACGAAATCACGGATATTTATCCGATAAATATCGGCGACTTAGGACTTTAACTCTGATACTAGACGATACTTTGTCAAATCGTGGGTAAATATCCGATGTATATCAGAGATTTCACCACCTAGGCCTAACAGATCTGACCACCCGAATACCTCTGTCCGACTCTTAGTTCAAAAATAGCATCCATGGCCGGAAGTCAAGAGTACTGTATGTTTTACATTATTAGATTTATTAATGCACGAAATACATTTTTTACATGTAAAGCATTTTTTTCATTAAATGTCCACACGGGACTTCGTCGAGAGGGCCGATCGGATATCATCGGGACTCGGGAGGCCCTTGCACAAATTACATTCTTTACATGTAAACATTTTTACTTGGCGATCGAGACTTGAACAGAAGACATATCGGAAATCATCGGGAGTTTGGGCTGGTCTTGCATGAAACACATTCCTTACAACAAGCTTTGAGACGATACTATTTTTTAAATAGCGGGCAAATATTCATTATATCGGCGATTTCATCACTTTTTAGATCTGAGTAAGTCCGACTTCCTAAGTTCGACACCAGCTTCGAAAAACAGACGACACTATAATAGATTTGTCAAATCGCGAATAAATATTTTCTGATACACATCGGAGATTTCGCAACCTTAAAGATCTGGCCAAGCTCGACTTACACGGTAACACATACAATCAGTCAATCATTCCGTATCATTCATGAACCAAAAAGTAATTTTAAGCGACTGATACAGAAAACTCTGTTTTAGAAACGTAGCGTTGAAGGATCTCAGGGTCACTCACAGTCTCTCCAATCCAGTTCGGGGTCTGTACAAGCACAGTGACTCCCTCCGCTGAATCATACACAAAACGCAAACAACCAAGATATGAAAGATGTTTTGAGATGCTGCCCAATTATTACATATCTTGGTTCAAATTAGCATGGTTTGATTTCAGTCAGGGAAAAGTAATACTTGATGTCAGAAATATCGCTGCCCGAACTCTCCATAGTCGTCTTACGAATGCGCTGAACTGTTCCAGCTGCAAGCTACAATCGTCTGTATCGCCGATGACGTCACTCACGCTTCTCCCATGAGCCCTTTCGCGCCCATGGAATTCCGGGCTCATTTCCATAAATGTCGTCTACTTCAACTTCTCTTTTCGTTGCGCCGTAGTCGTCAGCGCGTGCAATTATGTTGCAAATTTGAGCTGCATTTTACTCAAGGGTGATTTTGGAAGAGATAAACGGTCAATGTCGCTGGACTTAGGTTTCCCTTTAAGAGTTGTTTTCTGAGGCCGTGATGTTGAATGTGAAGTAGGAGACTCCTCCGGTGATTTGATAATAACTGGTACGGGTAACTGGTTTTGAACTTGCTGGCTACACCTTTGCAAGGATTGCGAAGTACTGATCGCCGCGTTGCAACGCGTCGCAGGAGCCGATCTATCACATTTGTCTTTGCCATGGCCGACACGGGTATTGCACTGTCGCTTGTCGATGTGCTCGGTCACGGTACAGTCCCTCTATCACGCTCCCTCTCTCAATAGAAAGTAGTACGGGATAATAACTAATTTGCATAATTTAGCGTGGAAATAATTTCTTAACCATGGTTTTCTATGTAAACATTATTTAATGGCACGTGACATGTTTCTGAAATGCATTGAAGTTGATAAAACACGTGAAATACTTTGCTAAAAGCAAGCAATTAGTAAAATATTTAAAAGCAGTGATAATTAGCTCAATCAAAAGCTAAAATACTTAGAAAAGTGTCAAAGTTTTTTAGAAAATGCAAAATATATAGAGGGACTATATTATCTCTGTCTGTGAAAATACCAACTTTATTTCGCTGCCAACAATTTGATAATCTGTGGTACATATGTAATAAATTATAATAATAAATATAACTTGATATTTCTGTGCTTTTAAGGAGTAAATATATAGTCTGCAAGTTGTTCATTAAAGAACGACTCTTGTTTTGTTAGTATTGAGATAAGCTGATTTTCAGTTGTGTCGTGTGAGAGATTAATTTTGCTGAGAAAGTTATTTCTTTGAACTTTGTATTTCTGACATAATAATAAAAAGTGCATTTCATCTTCAATATTGTTAGTGTTATATTGGTTGCAGTATCTTTCATTAATTGGGTTTTTTGGAATAGTGTATCCAGCGTTCTCACCAGGCTGCGAATCCGCAACATTCTCGCATATAATTCTGTTTTGTCCCGGATTTCTTGGCCGTGCGCGCCAATAGTGGCGCGCCTTTGAAATTATAAATTTTCGCGGAGCCAGCCGTATGGCCAGCGGGCCGTACCATACAGCCAGTACTTCTCACCATAGACGTAAATGATTGACGCAAGTAATTACACTTCCTGGTTGAAACCGAGGCAATCTGGAAGCAATGTCCGTCAGAGGGCGTACTTACATGTAAACCACAGTCACTTGTGATTCGATTCATGATGGCCGATTTGTGGTATGCATTACGTATACCACACAGCGGCTGTTGTGTATTGAACCACAAGAGACTGTGGTAGTCGGACGCACTGGACGTGTTCGCGTTGCATGCATACTGGTGTGTTCATGCACGGAATTCGCGGAAGCTCGAGGCGTCATGGGCACGATCAATATTTTTATAGGCTACGACAATAATAATCAGAACTGTGAAAACACAAGAATGTAGTATATCCTAGCTAAGGAATTACATGAACATTTTTCGAAAAAACAACCAACTCGAAGCCGGTCGCAATTACCGTGGGTTCCGCATGGCAACCAGGGTATGGACGGGCGCGACGTTATAGTGTTCGTGCCGTTGAGATTCAGTAGATTTTTGTTCTCGAAAAATTACGCAACTTTGTCTGAGATAATTTTTAGGTCTTTGCTATGTTTGAAATCATATAAACTTCGCGGGAGGTACGTGTTGTGTGATGTCATCAGGCATTTGCTCCATTTCTCGCCCACGCGACCTAGTACCTACGACTGGAAATGATTGACAACTTGCCCACTGCCGATTGATGATATTATTCCAAAAGTAGTTCAGAGGTTTAAACGTGGAATAGTTGGAGAAAAAAGTTCTCTTATTTTGCAAAATATTATCAATTCTTGGCTTGCTCATGTGATGAGTTTATTATTCTAGGCGAACTCATACTGGTACGTAAGAACTTGGACGTCTTTTTTTCAAAGCTTCGATCAATTGGCAAAATTTGTAGCCTTGGCTAGCGATCGAAATTTCACATCAAAATGTGATGATTGCTTACAAACATCATAGGGATATGTTTCCTAATCTAAATAGATGCCATAGCACCGACTTGGCCTGTTCTTTCTACTGACTGTGAAAGGGGATTTTCAGATTACGTGTGCATAACAACATAACTCACGACAGAAATCAACTTGGAGCTGAACGGTTGGACACTCCAACAACTATTATGGTAGAGGGCCCCGAAATGGACTTTAACACTTGGAAGAACAAAAGTCCCATAGACTTTTCATTAAAAGGCACTGATATTCAATATCATTTGATATTTTTACCGAGTGTTTATAAAAAAAGTTCTTAAGCTGAATGAGTTGTTGAGTCCTTTATTTTTTCCATACATAGAATAAGGTTCGTATTTGCAGTTTTACTTTTTTAACATATTTATATATTGTCTCACAAAAATCATCTGTTGTCCCGCTTTTTTGGTCAGCGGGACAAAATGTCCCTAAATTTTTTTTTTCTGGTGAGAACACTGTGTATCTCCCTTTTTCAATTGCTAGGTCATGATTGCTTATTTGAAGTTTGGTGAGTAGTTTCCTTTTCTCACCTTGTAACTGTGTTAATTAGGGTTCTAATCTAAACTGATGTTTTATTTTGGCATACGTTCTTAGTTTACTATTTTCATCAGTTATCAAATTTTTCCAAAAGACTTCATAATTGTTTTTTAACATTGTTTTCATTAATCCAGTTATAACTTTTTGTTGTTTAAGTGATGGAGCTTTATCAAGGGGAAAGCTCATTCCATTGTCTTTAATCAATGCGCTTAAGCAATTAAACCAGGATTTATTGTTAGTATTATTTACCATTTGCTCCATGAAAGCTTCTTTAGCAAGATTACAATGTGGGAGTTGTACAATATGAAGCCGGTATTTAACAATATTCAGTTTGACCTAAAGTAGAAGTGGGAATTGTCCAAGTTCACCTCTCACAGCTGCATTGCAAGCTTGTCTGTTACACTGTAAAATGTTCTTACAAAATTTTAGGTGAACTTTTTCAATTGCTGATTTATCCCACTTCTTGTAATCCATAAAATCTTGTCCCCAAATCTCTAAGCCACACAGTAAAATAGGCTTGATGAAAACATTGAATAAGTATAGGGGAAATTTTATCTCATTGTTGTGCAATAAAACCCTTTAAACTATACAGAGATTTCCCTGCTTTGTCTGCCAAGTTTGTAATTGTTTCACTGAAGCTACCGTTAGATTTAATTGTTAAACCTAGATATGTACCGGTACAACTCTTAACTGATTTGATGCATGTACTACCATAGTTAAATAAGTGTTTTTCTATTAAAGGAGATTTACTAAAATTAATTGCTTGGGTTTTCTGTAGATTAACATCTAGTTTCCAATTGGAACAGAATGTATGTAGTGTTTTAACGCTTTCTGTAAACCATCTTTTGAGGTAGAGATTAAGACAAGGTCATCAGCATAAAGTAATGAGTTCACTGGAATATTATTCAACATCGGTGGTTCAGTATTTACTTTGTCCAGATTTGTCTTTACGTCATTGAAATACTAATTGAACAGAGTAGGACTCAAAACACACTAGCCTTGTTCAACTCCCTTTTCAACTTTTAAGCTAGGTGAAACAAAATTGTTAGTTCTGATGTGTAATTTTGTGTTAGTGTACTTGTGTTTTATTACTTTACATATTTTTCCATTGATATTATTTTTAAGAAGTTTATGAAAAAGACCAACTCTCCATACAGAGTCAAAGGCTTTGGCAAAATCAACAAAACAGACATAAATATTCTGCTTTTTGTTTATATATTTACGTATTATTGTCTTCAAGGTAAATATGTGATCTATTGTTCGGTGGTTTTTCCGAAATCCTGCTTGATTATTATGTATAATATGATTATCTTCTAAAAACCTATTTAGTCTTTCATTAAGGATGTTGGAGAAAACTTTCCCTACACAGCTTCCTACAAAAATGCCTCTATAATTTTTAGGGTCATATTTATCTCCCTTTTTAAATAAGTGTGTCATAATGCTTGTATTCCAGATATCTGGGAAGTTTGATGTTTCTAAGACTACACTAAATAATTTTTGTTAAAGGTTTACATAGAAATGATGAACCATGTTTTAACAATTCTATACAAAACCCATCAATGCCTGCTGCTTTTTTACTTTTTAAATTTCTAATTGCTGATAACACTTCTTTAGTTGTTATTGATTTATCAAGCAGCTGATTAACCTGATTGTTATTTTCTTCAGATGTTAATGTCTCAATAATTTGCTGTTGAAAATAATTATACCTGTCATTTTCAATTGAGTAAGAATTTTTGTAAAATTTCTTCCATGCTGATGCTGAGATACAATCCCAAGTATTTTTATTTTTATCACTATTTTTAAAGGAGTGGCACATGTAAAACAGTGTGTATCAGAGGCGGAATAAACTATGAATGTATCTATTTATCCAGGAAATCTTAATCCCGACTGCTATGTTTGCACGCACATAGAGCCAGTTGACGTTAGGGACACAAAAAACAACACGAGGAACAAACATGCAGTGGTTTTGAACAAAATCAATGTACCCCGTACTTCACCGATGTCTGTAACTCCATACAGGAAAATATTCGTAGCTTGACGCACTTTGAACATAGCTCATAATAAGGGACAATGGAAAGCCCATGGAACTACGTGTACAACTATAACAGCCACTCATGTACCGGTAGTTGGTGCACAGTGAAGATTTTTCAGATCAGCAACTTTGACGGATGGTAGACTGACCTTTCCTACCTCGAGCCAATTGTTATCTTACTCAATTCAGCACAAAATTTTTGTATGGACTGTTGATGGGATGTTTATACAGTTGTTACGTGGTGGCAAAGCCTAGTCGAATCGACGACTGCTGCGTAAACACTCACTAAATAAACTGTGCACGCATTTACAAGCACTGGATATTTTACCATTTTTATTTTGAACACTGTCCATATACGCGTATGACAGTGACAAAAACAACACAAGGAATCTGGCGTACATAATATGCTCATTTATCTGTTTGAATTTACTGAAATTTAGGACTTGTAAACCAAGTTCAGACTGCAACTTTGGAAGGTGTATTATATTGTAAGTTGAATAAATGATTGTGTCATAAAGAAATCACCTACATGTACCAAACTGACAATTTGTGTAATCTGAAAACACAAACCTTTACAAAATCTCCACAAGTAATATGAAGCTTACACGTACCTTTATTTTCAGTTTGTTTCATGTCAAACCAGTCAACACGGTCCCTCTTTAATCTTATATACCTTTCTGCAGTGATGAGAGGGGTCTCCCGCTGCCTTCTCATTGTTGCAATTATCTCTGTAAAAATAAAAGAAAATTAAGTCAAAACTTTGCAATCATGGAAGTTACCATAATTGTTGATGCCTTGGTTGGCCATTCTTGCTTAAAATTTATTATACATTTTTTTTTCCAGCAACAAACCATTGTTACACTCCTGATGTCATGCTGAAATTTTAAATCCATTATCATGAAGTCTAGTCTGACTTTAATTCAATTTTCAAAGACTAACAATTACTACCTTACATTTATAATCTGCATTGATAAGCTAAAAACTGGGCATTTCATCATGCCATTTAGAGTAAGCACAAAATATACTAGCCTAGCCCAAAACCGGTACGACGCTCCCGCTACGCACTCTCTCTCACATACCGTCTAGTACCTGGCGTTACATTTTGGCGAAAGCAATAAAGTGGGCTGTTTGCATGTCAAAGGACTCCAAAAGAGAAAAGTTGCGATACACCATCGTCATGTGATCATGATTTTGACGTCACATGACACACGACCCATTTCTGATTGTCCGTTGCAATGGCACCTGTATAGGTTCATAACTGTATTTTCGGCATGCCCTCCGGGCGCACAGTTTTTCAGAATAGCAGATTTTTCAGAGTTCTGTCGGGCGAATATGTTCAGTAAGATTATGTGTTCCGTGTTTCCCGTTTTACAAAAATATCTACACAACTAATATGGGGAAGATTTCTGTTCTAGTCCTCAATAAGTTTTCCTTCCCACAAAAGCCATTTGAAATATCCAGCTTATTTGGCTTGTAAATACAGCCCATGTGGCTACCTTGAGAACTTAACACTAAAAAGACTCCAGATAGCACCAAATTCATTGTTTTTACATCTATATTTCCAAAAATGTTCTGACCATGGGAGGGGACACCCCCTCTAAAACCCGCCCCACTCTGCAATCTTGCTCTAATACAGCCAGCTGCCTGTATTATGTGCCAAGGTAATTTGTCATTTTGGATGCTGTCAGAGAGTACCACTGTGATGATGTAATACAATGGAAGATAACTTTATATTTGAGAAAGTACTGCTCAAAGATTACTTCATCAAATATATGAATTCATCAATGATATGCGAGTAGAATTTTAGGTACAATTTCAACAGAGTGAATGCACAAAATTTAGATTCAATCCTATCAGCTGAAGTTAGGATAAGGACAGTCTGGGATTTAGCAATTATCCAGCACTTTCAAAGATTTGTTCAACAAAAGGATAAAAATTGCTTAAAAATACTATATTGCAGATTTCATTAGTTTAAATAAATTTGATATAGCTTTTCAAAAAAACCGAAAGTTCCAGGCCCATGAAAAGCTGTTTTATCATCAAATTTACAGTGCTGGTATAAAGGTGGATAAAATATCTGGCCGAATATGACTAAACTGTGAGTGAATATCGAAATCCTAAGTACATGTAGCCCTGAAAAAAAATAGATTACTGCTGAGAAACAGAGATACGATCCAACACTTAAGGCATGGCTACACCCTACATGTTGGGGCAGTTTGATTCACAAGGAAGTCAGTTCTCATTTCTGTAAAATTGACTCAAGTTACCCAAAATTTGCAGACATTGTACCTGATATTCCATAAAATGAAAATTTGCATTTCACATTTTTCATATTGTCCTCATTTGCATATGCAAATTAGTTCAATTTGCATGTTATGTAATATATCAGTAAAAAGCACATTTATGACAGTTTTTGAATAGTCTTGTGTATTTCATGCAAGTTCAACAAACAAATATATACAGATACATCTCTCTGTAAAGGTAAGTAAAAAATTTGCCCATTAGAATACTGGCTTTCTGAAAATTTCGCATAAATTTTGATATTTCATAAATGTAAAAATTATCAACATTCTAGAAATTTGAAATTCACTAAAGATGAGAACCTGACTTTAGCTGAATAAAAAGCAAGATATATTTGTGAATGCAATCTCTGGTTGTTTAAAATCAACTGGAAAAAATTTCAGTATCTTGCTCATTTGTATATTGGTCATGTGATCAATACGGCCAACGAATCAAAAACTTGAAAATGATTTCGGCATAATATCTCAAAAGTGGGTTATCCAATCGCCCTGAAATTTTGTACACAGTTTCATGTTGCTCCCCTGTACAAAACAGACTACAGGCTTGATTGTACCTCTATTACTCAGAAAAATATTTGAAATTATATATAAAAATGTACAAAAAATAACATTAATGTGTTTCAATATTTTGATACCACATCAAGAGTACGCAATCATTTTACACATTAATAGTCTATTTTGATGGCCACCATGCCATAGACATCTGGTGAAAATTTCATCTGCATAGCTTTCAGCTATATCAAAAGATATCTTGCCAAGTCCAAACACCGGATATCAGAAATCATGTTTCTGAGAAAATGAGGTTATAAAATGCACATGTAAAATGTTGTCGTCAGAAGCCTACAAATTGCTCATTTTAACCCGTACTGTTTTTTTCGGTAAATGTTTTGGTAAACGAAATGACTAAAGTAGCAGACAGTGTCATTAAACAATATGAAGACAAGATTAGTTCTGTTTTTATTGTGTATGTTTATAATTTACTGTATTTGTTACTGGGAGAGCTAACATGCTGGCGCCATACACAGCAATGTCATACTGTTGCATACATGTAGACTAAGATCGTTGTGTAATAAGCAAGACATGTTTATGTTGAAACAGTGTTGTCCCCTTAGAAATATCACACTGGTATTGTAAAGGTGGCAACATCAAATTTATCCCTACATGTAAGCATAAAAGTGTCGATCTTGCTAATTACTCAATAATATGATAATATGACAGGGAACACTGCTAGGATGCTAATTACCATAGCTGTTCTGACACTACCAATGATCAATGTAATATTACTGCTC
>LD343677.1:392876-406015 GCA_001465055.1 Ptychodera flava | reverse complement strand
ATACAAGAACTCGTCTCAGACTTGCTTTATTCGATAAGGCTTTGGCAATCACACTCTTATCTATCTAAAACAAACGCTCGAAACAAACTATTTGGAGCTGAAATAAATTATTTAAAGGCGTACTATATGGTATCGTTACCAGTCACTTTTTGCAGTTAGAAAATTCACCTTATGTCTACTCTGTTCATTAAAGGGATGTCCCTTAGGTGGCCATTTTCATGAATTTTGTTTGATGCAAGATACTACTTATATTGTTTGATATGTTGAAAGATAATGAATGGGTGACCATGTATATATTTGACCCCGGTTTTAGGTAAATTAAATGAAACCATCGGAAAAATGAATTAATGGTCATGACCATTAATACATTTTTGCGATGGTTTCATGTATTGTGTCTAAAACGCGGTGGTCGAATATACCGGTATGCATAGTCACCCATTCATTCATTATCTTTCAAAATGTCAAACAATGTATCTCGTATCAAACAAAATTCATGAAAAATGGCCAATTTTGTCCCTCAAATGAATGGATTAGATTGACACTACTCACTGTGGGCCAAAGTCAGGTGCATAAAAATGCCTTCCTAGACCAAAATACGCAATATAAACTGTAAAACTCATGCCCTGTAGGCAATGTCCAGAGCTGCAAATATAATTAAATTAAATCTACTATATTAATGCTGAAATGTGAGATGTTTTACAATTATTGTTTACTATGAACTGAGATGTTGACAACAACTGGATTTAAAATGAAATTAAAACATAATTATTTAATTGTTCCTGAAATGTCAACTCTACAAACATTGATGGTAACATATGATCATTTGCCTATCTAGAACTTTGAAGCTTATTGGCCAACTGCTACTGCAACACACACCACATGTGACTTTTATGGTGATACCATTTTCACATTTTCAGTGTATTTTCAGGATAAGAAGCTCACAATGCAATCAGTAAACCAAGTGGAAGGATCTGCAGCACTGTTTATAACATCATGGAAGAGAAATTCATATGGCCTGGCAAATTGGAAGATGATAACAGATTTCTGTGAAAACACACTGAAGAAGAAGCCAGTTGATTTTTCAAAAGTTCACTGCACTGTTCTTGATGTTAATGTGGGTGAAGAAGAAAAGAAAGATGCAGCAAGACACAGTGTAACTTTGATTCCAGCTACCAGACCTAAAACATCTCATCCTGGTGAAGATCCACCTGGAGTAACTTGGCTTCTCTTTCCTGATTTCTACTATCCAGGACTCGGGGAATTAGAAAATATAAATAATGTTGTTGCATTGTCTTCAAATGTCAAGTACACAGCAGCTGCACTTCAGGAAAGGCTTTTCCCTGATGCTAGGTTTTATCAACCACCTGATCAACCCTCAGCAGCCGTATTCATTTACGAAGACTGGGATATAGATAAGGTAGATCTGAAAGGATTTCACAGAATTCTTGTCAAAGATTTTTGTGAAAGGAAGGCCAAGGCAGGCGAAACTCTGAAAGCTTATTCTACAGTACTTGATATCAAAATCAGTGATGAGCAGAAGAAAGATGCTGAGAACTGTGGTGTAACCTTGATACCAGCACAGAGGAAAGAGAAAGCTGATCACACAGATGATCCTCCTAAGTTAGAATGGTTGCTGTATCACGAAATCTGCTTTCCAGACCTGAGAGAGGTAGAAAATGTCCAATATGTAATTGGTTATGCTCCAAAGACAGGACGTGCTGCAGCCGATATAAGGAGGAAACTCTTTCCTGATGCAAAGCTAGTTCTTATCAATCATGCTCTTCCAGAAACCAACTGCCTGCAAGCTGAAGAGTATGGCCAGTCTGAATTTGCAGAAAAGATGCTGCAGATGGCGAGTGAGGCAGACCTGCTGTTTTCCATAGGACCTTGCATCTATGATTATTTTGAAAATGCATACAGGGCAGAAGTTCAGGGTAAAGACTTATCAGACATTCCTCATGAGGAGATTCTTCCGCGACCTGACATGTGTTTCTGGGTGAAAGAACCGAAGGAAAAGCCAGTCAAACGACACCACATACTCACATGTGGTCAGATGGATGCACAGAATGCCATGGAAAAGTGCAAGGGTATTGCAGCTTCCATTGGTACAGTAGCCAATCATCGAAAAGCACACTACAACAGCCAACCAGAGTGGAAGATACAAGGAGTTTCTAAAAAAGCTGGCAAGACTGAACAGAAGATTTTAGCTGATGCATCAGAAAGTCCATATGTTCACCCAATGCTCCAACCAGGGCACTCAACAAAATCTCTCCTAACATCTCTGCAACAGTCTCATCTTTGCCTACCTTCACCATGTTATTGGGATTACAGCTTTTATGGTTTGGAAGCGATGACTTTTGGCTTGCCAACTTCAGTTCATGAGGATTCTCATCTGGCTCACTTTGTAATGAAACATTTAGAAATGTGTGTTGATTACTGTGTCATCAGAGATTGTGAAGTGAATCTGTCAAAGAAAATATCAGAACATTTAGAAAAGACACCTGACTCTTTCAAGAAGGCATACATTCTGAAAACAGCTCTGACAAAGTGTGAAGCTATCACTGAAAGTTCTGCAAAATTTGCGTCATTATTAAAGGAACCAATAAAAACAGAAAATGAAGATGGCGCCAAATACCAGGAAGTAGCTAAATACGGTGCGTATTTATGTTCAAAATCACATACCCAGAAAGCTGCAAATCTTACCAGGATAGTTGCCGCTATCATTATATCAGCTAGAACATTAAAATATACATGCTAACCATTGCCTGTTTGCAGACACAATATTCTCATACTTAATGAACTCTTTTTAGACAAAATTGTTTCATTTCTCCATACTGTCTCCATGTCCAGGAAGATCTATAAATCATGTTCTTCACAAAATAATGTCGCTTGAATGTTATGATTCAATGTTGTTTTTTGTATAAAGGAAAACAAATTGACACAGATTTATTGTGTAAACACTCCAATTTTGGTAACAGAGCATGATGAAAATTCAACATCGCATTTGTATCAGAAGTCAAAGTATAAACCAGAGCATGTTCATTTTTCCTTCTATTTGACGTCTACAACACATGAAAATGACACAGTTATTGTGAAAAGTAAGGTTAAATGTGAAAGACAATATGGAAATCGAAGACAGAGATTGTGACTGTACTTGTGGAAACATGAAATTTAATATATTATGCTGTTAGCATAAGCAGTTTAAAATAATATGCTACGAACACTAAGTTTGCATTCATATACAGTATAATCAGATGTTGTTGACTATTTTTCCTTGTACTATACTACACCAGCTGATGTAAACCTTGGAAAACCAAGCGCACAATCAACAAAGCGAGTTCATGACTCAATGAATGGAAAATTGTCAACACTTGCTGCTACAGAAGACTATGGTATTGGAAGCCAAGCTATTGAAGAAATGCACGGTGATGTGATGGATAAGGAAGATGCTGAGTCTTGCAAAGCAAAGACCACACAGCCTGAGATAGAAAATAAAATACAAAATACTGAGGAGGCAAAGGTCAGAAATTGTAATGAAGAACAACAAGGTAGTTTATCACCACATCCAAGTTTGCATGATCATATGTACCCTTCTCGCTGAGCATTGCTATGCAAACTGAACAGCTTGTTTATCACACCATGCTGTAGTTTATGTACAGCTTACTATAAGTACTGTAATGGTAGCTTCAGTGTAACTACACACTGGTTTTAGTTGAGGCATTGCGGACATTCTATGGTCATCAGTACAAATTATTTACATTTATTGATTAATAAAGGCATAAAAGCAAACAAATAAGCAAACAACAACTTTAATTTATTATGATATTTTATCAACTAGACTTTTTTGTGCAATCTTCATTATTTTACTCCAGATTGCCTAGTTAAAGTAGCCCTGGATGAGAAGCTGCTCCAAAAACGTCTCAGAGAACTGGAAAAACAAACCAAAACTGTCTCTGTACAACTTCAAAGGCTGCAGGAAAGAAAAAAGACTGAAGTGAAGGCTGCATGGGGAGAATGTAAACAGGGACTGAAACGCAGAGTGCAAACTGTGCTGGTAGATGAAGACATTTGCAATGAAGTAAAGAAAGTCTGTGTGAAGAAAGTTGGTTTGGATCCAATAACTTTGGCAGCAGAGTCTTTGGGAATCTTGCTGAAGATTTTAACACTTTATTATCTCTACAGGGTGAAGCAGACTTGTAGATCTAGAAACCTGGCCAAAGCACTGGAACCACTGCTGATAACAGATGAAATGAGAGAGATAGCTGCTACAGTTGGAATAACACTGCAGTTGAAAGCTACATATGACACATTAAAGTTTGGAGAAATTGAACGTTTCTTAATCAACCGTAAGTTGCTCATTTAATCACACATGTTTGTTTGGCAATTTAACACTTGTTTCAGTTAAAAGCTTTTTCAAAGAATTTATGTGATCTTTGTGTTGATCGTTAAACATTTGTCACAGAATCTGAGTGATTATCGATTGTAAATCACATACCTATTCCAGTAAATGCAAGTCTAAGATATCGATGAACAGTATTTTTGCCTTTCTTCAGTTTTTTCAATGTATTGAGCTACCTTGTACCATATTACTGATATGACATAGAAATACATGATTCTGATTATTTAAGAAACATACAATTTACTTACACAATAGAAATGCTGGCATCCCAATTTATAGTACTGATATAACATCTGGCATCTCAATTTCTTCAGATAAGGCAAAAAAAATTGTGCCGTTCCGATAACATGAATTTCAAAAATAGGGTAGGTAGGTCGGCGGGGTTTTCAAAATATTTTTATTTTTAAATATGCATTTTTCAGGGGTTCAAGGCCATCAAACACTTGCCATAACATTTCCAGAAAAATGTATCATACATATAAAAGGCTAAAAAACAAAAGAGATCCTCATTCAAGCAAAAATCAAATTCCAAGTAACAAACACGTGATTTTACGGGTGTTTCTTTGTTTTTTTGCTTCCGTGTTTACGTAGCTCTAAAATTTTAGGGTTGACAGGTAAACAATAGGATAGGTCAGGTTATCAGAACAGCACAATTTTTTTTGTTCTGCCTAAGGAAAGCTATATGTACTTGTCCTTTAAATCTGGATTGTCATTGTCTGTGGTAAATAAGAAAGTAGATACTGTTAAACTGTAAACTCCACACAGATTAATGCCCGATAATAAAAGTTGCAATTGTGTATCCTGCCTTTAAATTGACACTTTAATTTTCTGTGACAATACACCTAACGTCCTCATTAATTATCAAGATAAAAAATTCATAAAATTTGGCAGTATAGCCACTCCTGATGTAATTATTTAAAGGAAAAGTTTCAAAAATGCTTGTCACATATGCAATCATTTGACATGAAACTGCAGTATGTTTTTCAGTCAGCTGAGATCTCGCTATTAGCAATATCTGTATCAAATTCATAGAATTTTGTGTGGTAACCATAATTGATTCATCACTTTAAGTGATAACATGAAATATAGAAATTAGCCATCAGCTCACAAGAAACTTCTTATTGTGACACTTGCTACCGTCATGTCTTTGCATAGTCAATATACATAAAAAGTTTAACGTCCTTCCAGATATACCTCCCTTATTGTAGTCTACCGGTATGTTACAATGAGCATAAAAGTACATTAACTTAGAAAACTGTTATTATAATAGCTGAAAGTAATAAACAGGTAAGATCACATCACCTTAGCATATTCAAAAATGTCTTTGACCAAAACAATTTTTGCACTCTCTTCCAAATTATATACACTCCACAAAGTTCAACGTCAGATTTGAATTTACTATGAGCTGACACAAGTCATTTTCTCCTTTTAGGAGATGGTGGGGGAATTCAACCAGTTACATTTCATGGTAAAATGGAAGATGATGGTCATTGTGACTTGGATTCAAAGGTAGGAGATATATATCATTGATCTCAGACCTTAAAGGTAACGGTAATGTGACCAAACAATAAGGATACACAAATACTTAGAGGTTTATATCAGTCGGTAAAGTAATGCCAAAGTGTCACTTGTTGGCTTAGACAGTTTATTAGCAATGCTAAAACAGTAACAACTATTATAGCAGGTAGAAGCTAGGTGATGCTGCAATGATAGCTCCAAGATAACACTAACAGGGAAAATTAAGAGTTAGGAAAAATTAAAGTTCATTTTTGGTATATATTTGAACTTGATGCATTTTAATAAAAGCCCAGTTTTAACATGAGGCGCTTCACAATTAACTAAATTTTAGTCGTCTGCCGGAATACTGTCATGGCTGTGTATGTATAGGATAAAGCCCGAGTACGAGGGTTTTATCCGACTTAAAAACTATCGCCCCTAACTGATATATTTTCGTTTACAATGTGTTTACGTCAACCGCCCCCTTTGTCAATGTAACATGTTTAGGATATGAATTAAAACTTTTATTTGTGAAATAGCCATCCAATGTAATGGAACATCCTATAAATGCCCTAGGGCACATTATATAAATGCCCAAGGGCACAGCAGATTTTGTGTTGCAGCTGGTTTCCGCTGTGTTGCCAAATTTGAATATTAAAACGTACCAGATGTCTACAGAATATGACATGTTCACTTTTGATTGGACAGTACTTTACTACGGCGCTGTCATTCGTTTCTGGAATTTGGTGACCCAGGCTTTACGAGTAGATAAAACACCCTGAATTGAGCACTCTGATTGGTCAACAACAGTAGATAGTTTTTAAGTATGTGATTGAAATTTATACCCATTTATACTTAGTATAAATTTTCATTCAATGACACTTGCTTATGTTGAAATCTGTATTCTCATTTTTCGGCGCTCAATTTATATCAACAACCATCTTAAAATGGCAGATATTATGTATAGCTGTTAATCCTCCACAAGTGAGTACACAGCATATATGAGATTTAGGTAAATTAATCTCATATTGCACTCCTTTGGCACATCGTGCCATATATAATGTATCACACTCAAATATTGTTCATACTTGCCATACAGTGAGATCTTTTCCTCCAAGCCAACCCATCAGTAATATCAGAATGAATTGCAACAAACAACCGCATTTATTTGAATGCATATTATATACTTGGTAGAATGCATGTACCAGGGAGTAGACCTAGAAATGTTGTTCATGAATTGTGCCTTGCTGCATCTCATCGTGATCCAATATTTTACTAACTATCAGTGAGGATGTGTAAATGCCATTATCAATAAGGATTTTGAGGTGACGTGTTCGTTTGCTTCATATCTTGATCTGTTCCTACAAGTGGGTACTAGTGGGCTACACACTAAGCTGTATGACAAAAGGGATGATTTCGATTTTGAAATCATAAATTATCCCCACTTGTCATATTCTGTCTGCACCTGCTTATGGTGTGTACGTGTCTCAACTTCTCAGATATTGTAGTGCTTGTGATTCCTATGTTGATTTTCAACTGAGACACAGCTCATTGACATCAAAATTAGTCAGGGATACACAACAAAAAGACTTGTTAGGACTTTCAAAAAGTTCTACGGTCGATATGACAACATTGTGGCCAAATATGACATCTCGGTCACCCAAATGATTAGCGACAGCATATTCCAAGCTTTGACTTATTACAGTGATTCATATCCTGTACCGTATATATTTCATACAATAGATAATTTTGGGACCAATCCTGATGGGTGTACTATGTAGCATGCTAGCAGGGTACGCTTACCCATTCCGGACACCTGGTACGGATCCACTAACTATCAGTGGTTCAGGATGGTCCTACTTAAATTTGTAAATCACAAATATCCCATGGACCCGGTATTACCTTGAATGGAAATGATTATTGGACCAGTTTAATGTCATTTTGAATACCACATCATATGATGTTCCTCCTACCCAGTACATGTACCGGTATATGCTACCTGACAGACGGTTCCCAGACACTTCGCACCAAAACCACTTCGCACCATACCATCTCGTCCCATACCATTTCGCACCAAAACCACTTCGCACCAAAACAACCTCGTACCAAAACCACTTCGCCCCAAAAGTCACGTCGCCCCAAACCATTTCGCCCCCAAAACAATGCCACTTTGCCCCAAACTTATCGCCACCTGGTAAAGCTGAAAATAACCAACAACTGCTATCGAAGTTTCCATCACCTTTCTATCATCCCAGGACACAGTGAAATCTTGAAGTTGTACACATTTCGAGAAAATGACATCGTTGGATTCCACGCATGGCACCCGAGTTGTAGCATTGAGTAGTTTGCGTGTTTCTTCTTTCTTAGTCTACTGTTTATGGTTTCATGCATCAATAAATGTTTCCGTGGTAGCCAAAATAAGTTGCATGTAAAATCAACGTTATGATACATCGTGGCATCGTTGTTTTAGGACGAGTTGATGGTATAATACTTTGGGCAAAGTGGTTTTAGTACGAGGTGGTACTTGGGGCGAAGTGGCTTTGGACGAGGTAGTACTTGGGACGAGGTGGTTTTGGTGCGAAATGGTTTTGGGGCGAAGTTGTGTGGGGCGAACTGGTTTTGGTGCGAAGTGTCTGGACCCCTGACAGACATGGCTATAGTTGTTACAGTGATTGATTCATAGGAACTATGAAAGCCATGGCAAACTGCTGTACATCAGTTTGGAGGTTTTTGCATTATTATCTTTTCTGATATATGTGATTTATGTGTTAGGGGGAAGAACCTTCCTTGTCACAGCAAGCAAGTGATCAAATTGTTGTCATGGCAAGTGATCAAGTTGTTGAACAAATATGCCAGCCCAACCTGGAACAGGGTGAGTATTCATTAACAATTGATAAAATCTTTGATCTAGCTAGCTTCTGAAAATTTATCACTTACTTAACCAAATAAACTATTGTTTAAGTACCAGCCCTATATAGCGACACATAAATTAACAAGTGTGCCATATATCAATATCTTTGTATAAGTTTTCTGAGATATTCTTGTATATCGGTCTTGTGGAACTTTATTTTGAATCAAACTGTTATTGTTCAAAATTTATTAAGCTTAAAACAGAAAAATTATCACAGTGTTTTAATTAGGTATAATACCAGAAACCTTACGTCTCATTCACTTCTTTATTGCCATATTTAGTCCCCGCGGATGCAGTCAAGCCGGGACTAAGATTGGGTCCCATCTGTCTTTCCGTCCATCAGCAGCCGTTTCTCTGTCACCCCTAAGCCAATCTTCTTCAAACTGTGTGCAAGGATAAAGTACTGTGCCATACATACGCATATCAATTTATTTTGCGATGATCGAATATGGCTGCCGGGCAGCCATTTTGTTGCAAATTTTTCATGATATTTTTGAACCATAACTCAACTATCCCTGAACTGATTTCATTCAATGTTGATACACAGATAAAATACTGTGGCATATATATGCACGTCATTTATTTCGCGATATGATCCAATATGGTTGCCGGGTGGCCATTTTGTTTTTATTTTTTCATGTTTTAACCATAACTCAATTATCCCTGAACTGATTTCATTCAAACTTGGCACACAGACATTGTATTGTTGTGTGCATGTGCATGTCAATTAATGGTGTGAGCAGGGACTGTGTCATCAATGATGACTTGTTTCACATGGGTAACAGACTGTGAAAGCTATATGTAACACAGTTTACTTGCATCGAAGCGCACGCATACTACCGGTACCAGTATTTGCACTGCAGTGCAATGCCAAAAACATTATGCCATTTCTTTATGTTAATGAGTATTTAATACCAATTTTGAGCCGGAACTATTTTTGTTTGTAAACACAAAAAATTGCCGTTTGCAAGAATTCATAACATGTTCGTTCGGTGCAAGTTATCGTAAAATGAATGACATTTTGCAAGTACTTATCGCAGTGTGAGGATGATTTTTGTCATCCGGAAGAGCTGAGTTTGTCATCAGCAAACCAAAAACATGAATGGGCGATGTCAGCTGAGTGTATAGCCACTAACTACCAGGCCCAAGTGTAACTTATAATTACTTCCAAGTTAGGTAAAGCTGAAAGTGTAGAGGCCAGATTCGCTAGTATTTTAACCAAAACTGAAGTTATAACATGCAGGTGTACCACCGAACACCGTAGCTCAACTTATACCCAGTAGCTTCGAGTGACCAACAAAAACAAATGAGCGATATTTTTATCAGCGTTTAATCCAAACATGAGCCCGATTATCTACTGGTAACACCTCTCTTCCTGCCAAAGTTTTTAAGCCTAATCCTGCCATAACTTCACAACAAGCAAGTGATGTTGTGTTCACGGGTATGTTTGCAAATGCAAAAATTACCGTTTTCAACTTCACCGTCGAAGACATCCGCAACCAAACAAGTGTCAATGACGTACATACCACAGGGATGCCTGCTATGAAACGACATCGCCCTATGATTATGTATGATTCGGATGACGAATAAACAGTCAACATTTTCACTGACGTTTTTGCCAGTAATTTTGTCACCGGACATTCCCTGTTTTCAATCTTTAAGAATATTTAGAACGCCGTTTTTACGTGCAGTTAACTCTGTGTTTTTGTGCCCAACATGGTATTGATAAGCAGTGAGCACTGTGTGCATATGGTAAACACTGAAATTTGATTGTTTTTGAAAAGTTACGTTGCCATATCTTACACTTGAATTCCTGTAAAAAATTTTAATGTGTTTGTATTTTATTGATCATTTAGAAGAATTTCAAGCTCAAAATGTGAAAAATTAAAAGTCATCCATTTTTAAAGTTCTCTTCATTTGGCTACCTATGGCTTGTGTAAAGTTGCAACGTATATATGATCTCAAGTTTGCAGAATTCTACCTTGCCGATGCTCCTCTGAGGTCATCCTTGATAAACAACTAAACAATGATTTAGCCAATCAAAATAGAGGGCATGGTGGCGTTGACCAATGAAAAGTGAAAACTGATTTGATGCCTCATTACAGTGATGTCAATGTTTTATAACTCCGCAGAGACAAGCTGAAGCTTAATATGAAGTTGCGTTTAGGATTTGACCATATACAGTACTATCTTCCCCTCTACCGTACTGTTTATGATTTGACAGACAAGTAGTACACACGATTAATCTTAGATTCTCTTACGGAATGATGTAAATAAAAGACAAAACATATGTAATAATAACAGAACCCCATAACCTGTGAGTGCAAGTGCATTGTACTAGCGGTATTTGCACTCGTGCTGCAGTGTATTTGGCTGCCCTTTCACGAGCGAAGTGAGTGAAAGGACTGCCGCGGAATACAACAGCACTCGTGCAAATACCGCTAGTACGGCACGATTGCACTCACAGGTCATGGGGTTCTGTCATAATATTGTTGCGGTTTGATCCGAATCTTAAAACCCAGTCATCCACTGAGATTTGTGCCCTTTCAGTGTTCAAAGCTGAGATACTTGTATCAGACAGAAAGGAAGGTAGTGTAATATGCTTCAAGGAGTGATGATAGTGGAAAGACACTATATTCTATCCATTGGATAGAAAGTCCAAGTATTTGCCGGAGTAAGATATCTATATGGCAGATTTTCTGGTAGGAAGGATGATAATTTGGTCTTCACTGATAAGAAATGAAACATTCTTCACATCAAAGAACCGCATAAAATATGATATGAATCATTTTTCATGGTAGCCGCAGTACACAAGGCATCTGCATACATAAATTATTGTAAAATTTGCTGCATCATGATCATAAAATAATCCTATAAGCATTTGACTGTTGTCACATAATATATATGACTATTTTATGAGGGATGTGTTGTCATGAACCTTAAACACAGAACACAAATTGAATTTTGAAATTAGCAAATTATTATTCTTTAACAGAAAACTGATGTATTAAATAGAACAACAGTTACAAGTTAAGTCTTGTAATGTTTTCCCATGGTTTTTCTGTTGCAGATCTTGTATTTTTAGTCCCCTCGGACACCGTCCGGGGGGACTTATAGGTTTGGTCATGTCCGTGCATCCGTGCGTGCGTGCGTCCGTCCGTCCGTTCACGCAGATATCTCAGAGATGCCTGGAGCGATTTCATTCAAACTTGGTACATACCGTAGATTACTCCATATGTCATAAATATGCATATAGATTTGTTTTGTGATATGATCCAATATGGCCGCCAGGCGGCCATTTTATTACGATTTTTTCATGTACAGAGCCATTACTCAGGCATATTTCAACCGATTTCATTCAAATTTGACACAAGGACATTGACCTATGTCATACATATGCACGTCGATTTGTTTTGTGATATGATCTAATATGGCCGCCAGGCGGCCATTTTGTTACGATTTTTAGCTTCCATATGTATGCATATGTATATATGCAAATGGGAGGTATTCGTATAAGGTGGAAAAATGTCGTATGTATGTATGTATGTATGTATGTATGTATGTCCGTCCACATCAAAAACTCCTAAACCGTAGCACCTACTGTCTTAGTATTTGGTGTACAGGTGCACCTAGGGGTGGAGATGTGAATTTGTTCAAATGAACATGTCAGTGCCAAAAGTATGCAAATGAGGGCGAAAAAAGGAAAAAACCTGCAAATGGCTAAAACTCAGTAAGCATTGGTCAGATTTGGTTGAAACTTGGTATGCAGATTTCTTTAGGTATTCTAAATTATGTGTGCAAAAATTAGGATGAAATTTGCATGTTTGTATTTTTAGGGTATTTTTTTCCGTTTTTAGTCAAAAAATCTTGTTCTTTGAAATCACTCTTGTGATTGCTATGAAACTTAATATTCATGTTCCTCAGGATGACCTCAGTCATGCTTGTACAAATTGTATTGATATTGTCATATTTGTAATTTTGGGGCAATTTTCCCAATTTTTGATAAAAAAAAATTTTTATCCAAAAACTACTGATTTGATAGCTTTGATATTTGGTATTCAGGTATCTAAGATTAATCTCAATATAATGTATTGAAGGTATGTTGAAACTGGCAATTTTTTTTATTTTGGGGGCAATTTTTGCCTTTTTAGGTCAAAATTTTTTTCTCCTAAAACTTCTGATCTGGTAGCTTTGATATCTAGTGAACAGGTTCCTAGGGTTTATGTTTAAATTAGATATATTCAAAATTAGGATGAAATCTGCAATTTTGTATTTTGGGGGGCAATTTTTCTCATTTTTGGTCAAAAAATTTGTTTCTCAAAATTTACCAGT
>LD343677.1:332601-353463 GCA_001465055.1 Ptychodera flava | reverse complement strand
CACAGGCAGTACTTGACTTTGAATGAATGACCTACTACATTTTACCTGTGTACCAAATTTGAAAGCATGACAAAAAGTACCACAAAATTTGCAAATTTCAGCTTGAGATCACAGAGTCATCTTAAGGTCATTCCTAGGAACCTGCACACCCAATTACAAAGTAATGGCATACACAGTTACAAAGAAGATTTTTTTAAACAAATATGGCAAAAATTGCCTAAAAATACAAATATGCAAATTGTGCCATAATTTTGATGAATTCTATTTTGAGTTTTCACAAGGTACCTGCACGCCAATTTTTAAAGCGATCCAACCATTGGTTCAAGAGGAAAATATTTTTTACTAAAATGCCAAAAAAAGAGAAAAAAATCATTTAAAATAGAAAGCATCAAATATTGACATCAAATCTATATGTTTGAATGAGTTGGGCCCAAGGTACCTAAAACCCAAATATGACACTGATCAGATGAGTAGTTCCTGAGTTATTGATTTTTGACCAATTTCGCTGTTTTTTCTACCTCATTTGCATATCTATGGGACTAAAAAGTTTATTTTAACAACGGCACATCTACATCATATATGGCATCACTACACCAAAAATCAGCTCAATACGTTCAGCGGTTTTTGAGTTTTTGCGTTGGACGGACAGACATCCATACATACATACATACATACATACATACAGACAGACATCTCACATACAGACTTTTTTCAACCATATAACCTCCCACTGCCATATATGTATGGCAAATGGGAGGTAAAAATGGAGAAAACAAAACTCTATTATAGCACTTTGAGGAAAAGAATTTTAATTCTGAAAATCTTTACTTGTGTGACATTGTCACCACAAAGACACTGTTGTAGCTTAGTTTACATGAATTGTATCAATGCAAATTTATTTGACACAAACATCAAAACAGCCGCGCATTAAAACATATAAAAAGTTGCCATCATGCTTTTATTGTTCATAAATATTGATAGCATTTTCAAATTTTATTACAAAATCTTTATTGCTGAAATGCAACATTTACGGACTGTTGTATCTTTTCTCAAGTACGAGATTCCTATACAAAGTGACAATATGGAATGTCAAAAAAAAAATTGTGTACACAGTCAAACTGGGACATGGGCATTCTACATTTGATAATAAATATAGAGGGCGATTACAGTAGGTTACAGAAACAGAGATGGGTTAAATGGGGTTGATACTCCATTCAAGATGCCCCTCTCTGGCTGGACAAGTCATAACAACATGTTACATTACCGTAAATGTCATCTGAATAGGAAACCTTGATTGATTTTGACATAATTACAGCCTTTTACTATTAGACTCTTCCAAAGGTTGGTTGAATCTATACTGCGATACTGTGGGTGGGGCTAGGTGTGTGAAAGGGTAAACCTTATAGGGCTGATTTGTTTCTTTACAAAAAAGATACAGTGGCACTTTGTCAAAGTAGAACTCAGTTCATAGTTAGCCACCAAAATCTGCTTGCATTCTCAAAATGGTAGTATGAACTGTTGTTGGATTCTACGTACAGCGAAATAGTTCTGTGAAAAGAATAAAAGGCAGCCACTACATCAGATGGGTTATCTCAAGAACATCTGTACACAGGGTGTCAATATAGTTATTAAATAAATTAGCATGTTTTAAAAACATAATTACCAGTACTAGACTTGTAATAAAAACACTCCATGAATTCTTGTATTTTTCAAAACTAAGAAAAAAATAAAAAAAATATCCACTAAAAGCTATTTACAAGATTGAAATAGATAATGGAATTTCAAATCCATCCAAAGGGAAAGTCTCTTGCTTGCTTTTCAGAATGATTGTTAAAGGCATATTGAAAGTGAAAAGTACAGGTCCATCTCTGTGATACTTTGATGTAGCAGAGACATTATTGATATGATGCTAATGACATCACGAAAATGATTTCAAGAATGTGTGTGTCTGAGTAAAAGCTCATGGTCATGGTGTAAGAATCAAAACAAAATGGCAGTTCTAAGTTACAAAATTGTAAATATTGCAACTTCAGTATACAAAACCTAGTTTACCTTTACAAAGAGTCTGTTGTACACTAACTAGATGTTGACTATTTTGGTTTTACGACTGGTTGAGCTTGAACTGTTCGCCTTTGTGTCTCTTTTTGGATTCCGTTTGATTGTCCCCTTTCTATTTGAGATTAGCGGTGATAAGCGATCAACAAAGCAGTGGTAGTTTCGTTCAAGCTCACGTTGGTATTCACGCTGATCTGTTCCAATGAGGCTCTTGTTCTTACGAAGTGCATCACCACACCTGCCACAAGGAAAAATAAAGAAGTATCAGATTATATTCTGACTACAGGGTAAGAAATATGTTTGCAGACATATTTTATGATCCCTTCCACCATGTTTGTATACAGTGATATTATGTCATCCACATTGCGTTTGGAGAGCGAGCTATTTGTACAGCCATCACGCATGATGATGTTTGCTCTGCATTTAACATAATTAGTATACAGTAAAAATGTTCTGGGATGTGTATGATTTACACATCACCCGAACACAATCTAAGACATATTACTGGTAGTACTTGAGCAGAAATTTGGAATAACAACATAAATGATGATGGTTACCATCTTTTGCTGCTTTCTCTTTCCTGTGCAAGTAATTATTGTTGATATTCACTGATTCATAAAGAACACATCAATGATGATGAGTGTATTTTTACCCTGTCCAGTGCTGTATGATGTACTTAAGTTGTCAAATTCATACTTCCTACAAACATGCTAAAAATTCTTTACAATTTTACATGTAACTGCTTGTGCCCTGAACTTTACACCTTGTACTTTGTGATGACAGTATTGATAGCAATGCTGAATACAATGCTGATGTCAGAGTTAGGGGTATGGATTCAATCAATTATAGTACTTACTTGTTAGAGAATTCCTTGAAACACAGCCTGAGTTTATTGTGGTGTCTGTCACTGGCTTTGTCTGTCTCAGAAAAATCTGATAGAAAGACTATGGCAACTTCAAGAGGACCCTAATTGATAAGAGACAGAGAAGTTGTTGTAAATATGAGAAATTACTTCACAATGGTGAGACTCATTCCTCAAACAAAGTCTGTCCTGATACGCTTACAGTCAACATAAAAATACAATGAATTCTAAAATGTTAAATGATTTCTCTAATGTTGGAATTCTCCTACACAATCTAGTAACATGTGACAGCAGATTGTAGATCATCACAGATAGATGTGCATTTTGGAAAGAGCCCCCTTGCACATGTCACCTTTGAAGATAAGCAATAAAGTTATGATAATGCGATGTAGTAGCTCTTCCAAGATACTGCAACCCAATTACATATCAATGAAATATTAAATTGTGCAACCAAAGCACAATGAGCAATAACATCAATTTCTGTTCTCTATAAAGAATTCTGCTACCCTCTTATGAAACTTCCACATGAGATGACTGACGATTACACTCAAATCACAGAAGGCTGGTGTTGGTGTATAATGTTGTTTTAGAGGAAATGCTACTCAGAAAATTCTTTGCATGGGACTGTATAATCCTATGAGACACAACACATTTAAAAGTATTGAGGTATTGGTTTTATTGATATACCTGATTCACAGTTGTTCCAATACAACCTTGTAAGACCATTTGTAGCATTTTAGGATCAGCTGGGTCTTGGTTTGTAGCATTGTCTAACTCACGGGACTTCTTCTGTATGTCCTCAATGGCAACTTCTACCGGTGTCAGTACAATCTGTACAGTAATAAAATAACACAGCATTGGAACTCTTACTATTGGTATGATTATAAGTAACAACACGAAGCATAAGGATTTTCTCTCAGTGTAAATTGTGAAGTATAAAGATATAACGTTACTTTTTATTTTTGTCAACTTGATCATATCCTAAAATATGTCTCTGAGCATGTTATCAAAGGTAATCTGCAATCAGGCCTTAAATGGCAACAACTTGACAATGAAAAAGTTTCCTTCATTTAATGGTAGCGTTGCTGTGGTACACAAAGCCTAGATATTAATGAATCCGACTACCACACACTGTGGTTTAATGTACACACAGTGTGCTTGATAGAATGTGCAGAAATTGTCTCCTGGTACAGGTGACAAATGCCAGACTGGTGTGCTGGACTAAAACACTAACTGAACAACAACAAAAAACACAGGACCACGGAAAGTTACAAGAACAGCACTAACAAACATATTTCTTCTACTGGAAACTGCATTTTTTATTTATGCTGTCTCATCAGCAAGCTGCTGGTAACAGAGTCTTGGAAAAAGACATAAGACTTGAATGAAACCATAGACTACAGAGGGAGAGTACCCCTCTACTGTCTACGATGAAACTCACCTCTTCCCTTGATATGACAGCAACCCTAGTTTTCACATATGGAAATGCATTGGCAGTGGTGAGGATTGTCTTGCGCTTGAATTGTTCCTGTAATTCACCATGGGCTCTGCCGTCTTTGGTGAAGGGTGTGGCATACATGAATCGCCCTGAGGAACAATACAGAAAATACAGAAAATATCAAAGAAACTGTGAAAACATGTAGGTTGGAAGCAGGATAATCTAAAACCAACAAATTAATAAGGAAAACTGGTTTACTTAAAGATAAAACAATTGACAATATGCCAGATGAAGCACAAAACACTGAGCCAGATGAAGCACAAAACACTGAACGTCCAGATTCACACTGTTCTTGGCTCTCTCTCAATTATTGAAAGTGACAGGAAACTGAGTTCTGGAAAATTGATAATCCACCCACAACAAGTGTCTTACCTAAAGGAATACGCTCCAATGCCATTATGTAATATGGCATTGGAGCATAAAAATGACATGATGATCAGTTGTGATATCGTAAAAATGATAAGTAGTATGAAAATTAAATCTGGAAAATGATATTCTGGACCTCAAGAATTCACTGAACATTGCTGAAAGAGTCCTTGAAAGTCCTTGAAATTTAGTGACTTTGAGTGTGTGGACCCTGTATGAAGATTACTTTACCCCTGTTGTATCATGTCTCTCTGTAATGTAACAGATGATATCTAAGAGGGAAAAAATATTTCCATAGGACATCTTGTTATATAATGCTCTGGTATGAGATAATGCACAATTGCAGAAACTATTTTACTCTGAAGTACCAGTCTGAAAACTATTCCAGGGAAGACATAATCATATCAACACTGTTTTCATAAAAGGAGATCATACTAACGCATATTATGGTTCTTTTCAAAGTAAGTCCTCCTATTCAGAGTTTCATAGAAATCAAAGTATGGCTCCACATAGGTTATCTGGATGTATGCTTTATTTGGTGCCAGCTTGTCTCTGTCAACACGGTTTGAATCCTTGATCACTTCAACAGCTCCCTGTCCAAATCTGTCACTGTAGAATGACTGTAAGATGACAAATACAGGAATGTTATGACAGAACAGTGTGAAATGTTCAGAGTGTCTTTCGTACAATTTGTGCTTAAATTTGTATTCTTAGAATATACTCAAACCTGAAAATTACATAAAGTGATGTAAAACGGAACCTTAACATTACAAGATTATCATCATTTCCCCTGAGAAAAATGTTGCTGAATTTTTTGTATCACAATTTCTCTACCAATAGATGTGATATGTAAATTCTCTGAACAGATTTTAAACCTTGTTTAAAAGCAAGTAAATTTATTTTGTTCAAAGACCAGGGTAAGGTACCCAAAATGTGCAAATAGCCATCTATAAAAATATTACATATCATAAATCATACAATATAGCACTGATATAAAACAGAAAACAGATTACTTCTGTGGTCAGAATTATACATACCTCTAACCTATTGGCAATCTCTGGCAGTTTAGTTATTGAAGGTTCTTTGTACACATATTCCTGGCCATCCAAGTCACCAAACATATTACCGTAGAAACCAACTCGGAAATATGTCCCAAATAATCTCTTGTTTTCCTACGGAAAGAGAAGAGGAAGGGCAGAGGCCGGTCTGATTATCAATGATTATCAATATGCAATAATGGGCCGTTATAAGAAGTGCATCTTACAAAGTAAAGCATACCTGGCTGGCACAAGTACAAATGGTAAACCTGCACAAACAACAGCCCTGTGTACTTGAAAGATTTTTTTAACAGAATCGTTGCAGGATTCTAATCTACTTAGTCTACAATGAACAGAGTTTCATGCACATGTATATTCACAGTCAACATGGTAAAACTCAGATTCACCACCTTTGAATATTTCACTGATTTTTTTCTTTGTGCATGTGGACTAGCCTTAACCTTTCTTCTAATCTTCTGATGTCAATGTCAATATAATTAATATTATAACACACCACATGCTCATTCCGTGTCGCGATTCGCCAGAATACGTCACGTGACTAGAAAATAGATACGTCTAGTCCCCATTGAACCGACAAAAGAGACGTCAGAGGGTATTTTTTGAAAAGCTATTTCCCTAGGGAAAAAGTTCAGACCAAATTTGGAAAAGTGTCCGGTCACGTGACCATAGTGTCGTCTGAAACTTTGCAACAATGGCAGGTGTGTAGAACGTTATGTGCGTCCGGGATGAGCGACGAGCCTCTCTCTAAAACAGATTTTCCAACATTTTCCAACATTCCAACAGCATATGACTTGAACAGCTCATCGACGAAAAAGATTCAAGTGCAACCATGGATTGTTGCTAGGTATGCTTAGGATATTTTTTGAAAGAAAGTGTTATCACGTCAACTGTAAGCGCTGTGGAAATATCGCCAAGTAAACTTGTCACAATGGATTGATGCAGTGCAAAATATCAAACACATTAAAAACTATAACAGAATAAAACAAGAGCGTGTGGTGTGTTATAAAACACCTATAACCTGGTCTTTATTCGGGCTATAGCGCCTGTTCATTACCCCTCGTGGCTGTGAATTACCAGAAACACATCGCTATACCCCTCGGCCTACGGCCTCGGGGAATAGCGATGTGTTTCTGGTAAAACACAGCCCCTTGGGGTAATAGACGGGCGCTATAGCCCTCATGACCAGGTAATAGGTGTTTACTATGGATCATAACGCATTCATCTACACATGTGTATTTAAGATAGAGTTAACTTCACTGAAGAATGAGGAGGAAGATGGTGATAAATGTTGAATAAAGAACACGAACACAGTTATCAAAACACTGTTACATTGACCATATTGCTCTATGCAAATTGAATGATGTTGAAACTGCTGTTGTCTGAACACTTTGTAGTCACTTGAAAGGTCTAGAGGCATATTCTATTCCAACTGATGATGTTGTAGTATTCCTTTTCTCACCTGTTGTACAATTTTATTGAAAGATTCTTGGAGTTTTCCATGCAGTATGGACAGCTTCTTGTACTCTCTGTTGGCTTCATGGATTGGTATCAGTATCTTGTACACTTCACTCACAGATTCATACATAGCAGCCTGCAGAAATACATCAAACATACACAATGATTTTATCTAGATCCTTGGCATGAAGTTTCACCATTAAATTCCACATGACAAATTTTTTTCATTACTTTAATATATGTATTAACCATGACGATGTGAATATGTTTTGTGCAGGACCGAAAATGGCCAATATGTCATTATCTATACACATGCATTATGACCTTTGGCCCCTTGTCTTTATCACATGAAGGACTATATTTCGCATCATTGACACTTATGAAGAGTGTTTACTTGAGTCTGCTATCAAGTTTACAGAAGGACATCTGTATTGATTCCCTACTGATATGAACATATGGTAAACTGTCTATGCCATATTTTTATTGTAATGATACAAACCAAAGTTTGAGGGCTTTGATCTCATACACATTTCAAGACTGATCTCATACACATTTCAAGACTGGCTCATACACTGGACGAAGTAAAAAAGACATGAAGAGATGCATCAGTGAAAACAGACAGACATACAAAATATATGCACGCTCACAAACACTCATAAACACACTTGATAAGCTTACTTACATTATTGAAAGAACTTGCAGTCATTTCCAGCAATCCAACTAACCCATTCTCTGAGAAGTATTTGCCAGTACATATGCCTTCTTCATCAGGTGATACAACATCATCCGACACTGCACTCTCTTCAATCACATTGGCTGAGATTTTCTGTATAAAAATGAGTCATTATTTAAATTAATCGTACATGTTAGTCAAACTACAGTTAAGCAATATCTGTGCAAAGTATGGAAGATTGCCTTTTTTATCCAGCTAAATTAGTTTACGTGATATGTGGTGAACTAGTAAGTTTCAACTATGCATCAAATCTTGCTTGTGTCATGCAGAAAAGTGACATATGTTGTTACAATTATGATAATTCTGGACATAATACTACCTTGTACTGTACTTGCGGCACAAGTAAACAAAACAAGTTAAACAAATCCTAGGTACTTTGTGAATTTAAAATTAAAGAGATACAGAGGCCATAGGCAATAATGTTACACATTTGGTTGTTAAGGTTATTGATTGTTTATTAATTCCTTAACTGTGCCAGGAAGAAGACACTGGGGGCGCTGTTCTTAAACAAACTTTTCACTTTGCACCTATGAACTCAGTTTATATGGACACAAATTTCACACACACACACACACACACACACACACACACACACACACACAAAGAGCATATCATAATCTCACTGGCACAGTAAAGGGCTCCCTGAAGCACCTGAGCACCAAAATATTACTGTCTGTTTCTTACCTCAAATGAGACACATCCCACTGGTAGGTAATGCTTGTCCTCTATCATATGTAAATACTCTGCTACCAATGCAGCTGAATGAACCAGACACTCAGCAGCTTCCGCATGGTTTCTGTGTTCAGAATGTTTACTAGCCATGTTCTGTAACCAGGTCAATCTCAAATCTGGTGAATTCTGGTAACTAGAATGAACATACAAGTATACACAATGTCATTTATATGTGACAAAATGAGTGATTTCTACAGCGAATGATTATATAGTGTGGTTCTTTGAGTCAAATACATTATTTCATTGGATGCTGGGAAGCTAACCCCTTGAAGAGATTATCTTCAAAGGATTTACCTAAGCTACAGTATAGATTTTGATAGGATATTATGAAGTTAACTCGATAGTGGTTACCATCAGTGATTCATTTCACTAGATATGATGTGTACACATACATTTAGTCTTACAAAACTTGCTGAGTTAATCACTCACTTCAGAGTTCTTGATTTTCGACCACTGAGCAACTTACCCCTTTGCAATTCTGTACATCAAATCTAGCAACATCTCTGGATCTTCTTGGAATTCTTTCATTTTGACAGTGTCGGACAGAATCATGTGTAAATTGAACACCAAATCACGAACCTAAGATTGAGAGAATCCAAAATAAAACAATGGCAACAGGTGAAATTTAAAATTCAAATGGACCACAATACAGACAGAACTATGTGCAGAATCTTACTTAGCACTGTGCAGTTGTTTATCCTAATGTATTTGTTTTTAACAGTAACACTACAACTTCATGTCTCTAGTGTCTGTTTTCAAATGAAAACAGCAGTTACTAGTTTGAACATGACATTTTAATTTCAGAGTATGCCTTTTATTCACGTTTGTCATTGTCCCTGGGCTTTAGATACTGGTATTCGATGAACACTTATAATTTCCTATATGTGGCTGTTCATGAATCTTCTTATGGTGCTTCATGCAAAGTTAACCTTGCAATCATTTTCTGACTGTGAAACATCAGTACGTACTAAATCTTTGTTTCTGACTGAAAGTTTTGCCTTCTGGCAAGACTTTGCTGACTGCATCATAATACATAACACAGACTTTGCATGACACAACTATTTTTTTTCCTTAGAAAGTAATTGGAGGATTTACGTTCCTATCTTAGAGATGGGATACATGAAAAGTATTACCTGTTCTGGAAATGTTGTTCCTTGCAGTTCCACATCATTTTCTGCATAGGTGAGTATTGTTTTCAACGATCTCCTGAGGAACTGTTCATTAAAACTCTGATCTGTTCCAACCAACGATGACAGTGACATAGTCACCTGCATCTTGACTCTTGCAAAGTTCTAAATAGGAGAAAATGATGAATTCTGATTATCATGTTTCTCACATCAATGTCTTCATATTAAATTAAAACATGGTAATCCACAACCTGATTCATTGACTGAATGTACCCTGGTGTAATAGTTTGTTTCTGGGCTTTGGCCACTCTGCTACTTTCCCATCAAAGCTGATTTTGAAAAAAATACCAAAAGCAGCAACTTTAAGTGCTTCCCTCCCCAATAAAGAATCATGGGGCCTTTTGCAGAAAAGACTTCTGCATTTCTATGGGTCACTTTGGAAACCTGTGTACAAGAGCATGTTACATGCATGCCACATGCAAAAGTTTTTCAAAAGTAAAAAAAACACATTCATGCACCAATGGTGCAGCACAATGACTTAGAGGGAATACTAATTACAATTATTGGTGCACTTACATTTCCGATCTCAAAGTTCTGTCTCATCAGTAAGTAGAGAGATGCACTTGCATGAGATCTGACCACATCGATGCATGAGCTACACTGATGTAGCAATCTCAAACACAGATCAGCACACTGCTCGGTCTCCTCTTCAAACAGCAACTCTGGAAACTGGAATCAAAACAAATCAAAAACCGTTAAAAAGTGGACAGGTATTAATGGTTGAAACAGACTTAAAATAAATCAAATAGTCATGTCAGTTTCTGAATCAAAGTGCCCTGTTCAAAGTTTGGCTAATATGTTGATCACAGGATGTCGTGAAATCTTAATAATGTGCACTACATACAGATCAAATGACAGGACTCTTTACTGTGCCAGCAGAGGAAATCAAGGCTACATGAGAACAATTAATGCCTTCCTGTTATACAACTGAAGACCAAACTACTTTACAGGTATGAGCACCTGCAACAATATTTCACTTTGAAATGCAAATGACAAATTCTACATGCTACATCTCAATAAATTGTTAAGGGCTTATATATTGTTACTTTCACTCTCATTTGTGTTGAGTCAAAAATAGCTAAATAAAAGCTTTGCGAGCACATTTCTTACAGTAAACGCAGTTGCTATTTTTCCTTCACATCTGTACAAAGGATTTTTATATCTGTATATACTTCTAAACCTCCTCAAGGTAAACTAACAATCTGTTCAGAACAAGTGGCTTGCATTATCATCTGAGATAGTGATCTGCAGTATGACATCACAGTGTACCAACTTCTCACATGAGAAACTTTGGCTAGAGCTATGCTCTACAGCAGCATATCAAATAATGAATTTTTTTATTCAGGGGTATTCCAATACAATGTTGCGATATCAAGCATGATTACATGAATACAATACCTTGTAGGTATTGTATATGTTTGATAAAGAAGTTTCAAAAGCTTTGGAAGGTTAAAGCTAAATTCCCAACCAATGTACATATGACTGAGACAAGAATGTTTATAGTAAATACTGGACAATACAACTTACCTTGAAGACCAATGCTCTTTCCGTGGCTAGAATGTTCTGCAGTACAACGATGCTTTGATTACAAGCAAGTTGATGTAGTAGCACACGTAAGACATTGCCGAGTAGATTTTGCTGTGTGTCATTGGATGTAATTACCTAAAACAGGCCAAAGATAAACTTTTTAGCATGTAAAAATAGTCTTGAACATGTATGTACTGGTATATTTGTCAGAATACATGCCCTTTGAAGTCAACAGACAGAAAGCAAAATTTTATTAAAACAATGCACTTCAGCCTGATTGGTGTCATACATCCATAACGATACTAAAATGCAATTGTTGCTGTGAGTTCTCTACTAAATAAACCCCTACTGTTTCATAACTGGTGGTCCTTTACATACAATTTGGCACTTCTACATGGCTGTTAGTTGTGGGTACCAGTACAATGTCTGCTATGCAGTGCTTTCAATGCTGGTGTTGACACTGACAACCATGGCAAATTGATACTACAACTGACCACACATCATTTCCTCTTGTAAATGACTAGGACTGTACAATTACATACACATATTTTATGAAACGGTACTCTGATTTCAACATTCAAGGCCATGGGACATCAATGGAAGACAACACATTATGGATAAATACTGCAATATTCATCATTACATGCTAAGGAGTATCAATTGCACATCATCCAATTTTCAAGCCCTATTTCGCAATATCTTTTTGTAATTTACTTACTGAAAAAATATCACTCAATCTTTAGAGAGATGCATTGGATTCTAATTTTTAAGCCATATTGTCTTTGAAAATGTCTCTATTTCAATATTTGATGATGGATTTGGTAAATTAAATAAAGGCAAATATGCATATATTTGCAGATTCCATATTTGATATCAAACTAGAAAATTATTTGGTTGTTGAAATTTAAGTTGTGCATTCATCACCAATCTTCACAAAACATTCTGAGCTCAAACTTTGGTAAGCATTGTTACATAAGTTGCATTTGATTCAAAACCATCCTACCAAGGAAATGCAAAAAGATACACAGCTAATGGGGCTTTAACCCTTTGAATCCGGCTTGGACAAAAATGTCCGCATGATGTCATAGGGTACCATGGGGTCAGGGTGCAAAGGGTTAATAATACCCACCTGAACGATTAACTCCAGGATATCAAGGACAATCATGTTAACTTCTGTACCAAGGTTACTTTCCAGCAATGCATCAGCTTCTAAGTCACGTGGTCTGAAAAAATTGATAATGTCAGAACAAATTAAAATATTTCACAGTATAATCAACCAATTAATCAAAAGTATGTCCAGTGTTATTTATCTGTGAATTTGAATTTCATGAAGTGTTTTTGAAACAGTTCAAAAGTTGTATCATAACGTCACTGATAACTACACTGATGACTTTATATTTTTACTTACTGCTCCAAAGGATCATTTTGTTTCCAGGTCTGCGTCTGGTCTTTCCTCCATCTTAACTTCTCTGCCTGGCCAATGGCTGATAAATTTGGCCTGTCTGTGAAGATAACAACAAACCTCATTAGGATCAAACAACATTTCTGTATGTACACTTGTAGATGTCTATAAATACGAATGAAAGTCAAATTCAGTAATAAATTATCACAACTACCAAAACCATAAATCTGTTCTGGGATAATGTGGACTCATGATCTCTCAAAATGGGCATTGTGCCTTCATGACAAATATCTCTCAACAATCATGATGTAGTTCATTACAACCTCATTTTACACATTAATTCAACTTACCAGACCACTGTTTACTTCTCCTCTGCATTAAATCCATTCTCGCACCAGACGTACCCAAGATGGCTTCTTCAAGTTTGGCTTTGACATCAACTGACTTCTTGAACGACATTCTGGCCTGGGATGTCAAATTTTTCTTACCCTGTAAATATTATCCAATGCGGTTACAGTCTCCATTCACAGGTGGGTCAAAGTCAACCATCAAAATTTTGCCTAATCAGTCTGAATACCGTGAAATGGCCTCATGACACCTCTCTAATGTGGACATGACACCTCTCTAATGTGGACATGACACTTCTCTAATGTGGACAATTCTCTATGCAGTTCTGATTTGTCAAGCTATGTGATACAAGTTGAATGGTATTCACTTGTGAAATGTGGACTCTTCAATAATCAGAACTATTGGTGTTTCCAAATGTCTCCATTTCAAATTGACATGCTTCACCTAACCTTACAACTACTGAAACGTTGACATTTGATCATTACTTTAAGTCCACATTGTCTCATATTTCGACAGGTTTCATATGCTATGACTATATTGCACTCACGCTTCCTTGCCTCACATAATGACTGCACAGCTTGTAATATACAGGAACTGTCCTAAACTTTCACAGCTTGTTCAACAACTAACTTTGTGTTTACACTTTCTCAAATGCTCACTTCTATGCACTGTGTTTATGCTCTGAATCAGTAACCACTTACCTTGTACTCAAAGACAGATACACAGAAATACAATACATCCAGCAACTGTTGCATTCTTGTCGGAGTAAAGTCATTCCACCACTGATGAAGAATTTTCTCATCCACATTTTTTACAACCCACAGAAAACACATTAACAAGTTTCTTGTTGACAGCTGGTTCAGTGGTGTTGCTGTATAGCCTGGTCTCTGTGATAGGTGAAAAAAACAGTGTGATGAAGGTAAGTCTTTAGCAATGTAGTGATGATGGTACATCTCTCACAACGCAATGATGATGGCAAGTCTCTTTGAATGTCAAAAGTGTATGGCAGAGTTTGATTTCCAACAAGCACACTGACCTCTGTATCCCCAGCATTACAAAAGTTTGGTAGAACTCTGGTTATTACTGGACAAGGTTAAAACCTTTCAAGGAAACTGGGAAAAGGCAGTAGAACACTGAGATAATGAGAAGCCTTTTTTCAATTATGTATTCTTTCTCAGTTCTTTCAATTTCCTTGTATTGATAGTCACCTTAAGACAATCATTACCAGAAGGAAGATTGGATGTGTTATTCTTCATGTGTGCTAAGATGTAGCAAAAGATTTGAAGATGAAAGTACTATGTTCTTTAAGGTGGTTGGAAAGGCTAGAGCGTCAGTTATAAATTTCAACAAAACTATTAAAATATAAAAGTAGTAAACATTCTCTGTAAAAAAAACTAGACATTTGGGCACAAAGGCATTGCAGAGTTATAGCCTGTTAAAACTTCTGAAAAACTGACCAAATAAGAAGTAGTTGGGGAGTCCTTAGTGTATTAACTATGGTAGAGGTCCCCTAGCTGTTAATAAAATGTTTGAAAAGGGAAAGTCATCATTTGCTGTTTTTCAGGAAAGTTTGACAAGGTGGTGCTGGCATTCAGAGTGAGTGACTACTATTGTAAATGCATTTTTAGATTCTTTGAGTGTCAAAGAGGTGTCAAAAGTGAGATTAACCAAAAAAAAACTGCTCTATGACTTCAAAGGAGGGGTGCAAATATGGCTTGTTTTCAACATTTTTGACAGAATAACAATTTTCCTACATAATTGTATACCAATTTAATCCAACTTTGAAATGTGATATGGACATGGAATTTTTACAGCCTATTAACAAGGTTACAGATAAGATTTGTACGGCACAATTTTCCTGTATTTGAAGTACTTTTTGAAAAATCACATTTTGAAATTTGAAAGAATTTTTAATAATTTTTTGATATATAAACCCATGTAAAATCATAAAAACAAATTTTATTTACAAATCCTGCCGTACAAATCTTACAATATATAGTGTCAACATATTTATAACTTACTATTAAATTCAAATATGTAAAAAAAATATAAAAAATTAAATTTTAATATTTACTGGTGTCATATTTCAAAATCATGGCTGCAAATATACAATTTTTATATTCTTTGGAGATAATATTAACTACGGGAGTTATCCTGAAAATTTGAACTAAATATCTTGATTCTAACACTTGAAACTTGACATTAACTCTGAGAAAGAATTGGTGCAAAAATAGCCTTTCCAACCACCTTAAACAGTGACCATTGCAGTTATCAATCTACTGAACTAACAGTACCATGAAAATCCATATCACAAACCTGCAATGTTGTTGTGTCTGAGGCAATCGACGCTGGCCTTGTATAGATACTAGTTCCAGCTATTGCCATGGCAACAACCTGATTAATAGGCATATCATTGTCCATCTCAATGATTGTTGGAGGTCTCTTGCTTGGTTCCAGGTTCCCATCATGCAACTGGGGCAAGACATCCATGACGATGCCGATGAGTGGTAGGTACAGAGAAGCTACTCTTGCCCTGCACTCAGGACTTGCATAGCGGGCATCTGTGTCATGGCAGGCCAGTAGATTGGATATTGTATCCACTGCTTGCCGGTGTAGTGAAGGATTGCTGAAATGTGAAAATGGAAAAAGATGCATTGTAATGATCAAATAAATTAAAGAGAATGATTATTGACTCTATTGTGTATTTTGTAACTGTTATTTCTGGGTAATTGATGTTCAAAAGATTTACAATATTCATCTGTCCACATTTTACACAATTGCACACCTCTCTGCTGAGTATGCTCTATTTATATGTTTTTTTAGAAAGACTGGACCGTCAAAACTTTGGGCACATTTTGTGATCGTTTTTACATCTACACACTCATAAGACACTTTGCGACAATTTTCTTGAATGTTTACACAGTAAATTTGATGTATCGCAAAACGTTGACATTTTTGTTGCTGTCAAATAATAAGCTCAGATTGTTTTACCTGGTTACATGTACATACATGTTAATATTCAAGGCCTTGGGGTTCAACAAAGTGGTAAATTGCATTCATATAGATACTTAGAAAATCACGCAAGCAAGTAATCATGCTTGGCAAAAGATTCTGTGGGTATTTAAATACAACTCAGCCAACAAACCTTATAAAAATTATACATAACTTTTGTCGATGGAACTCACATGAAAGAAACTATCACACATGAAATAAAACTAGCATTAAACAGGAACTTACTGCTGCACTTGCAATACATAGGCAAGATCTGAGAGCAACAATCCAGTGAGGAAATGTTGCTGCCTGAATTCAACAGACAACTCTGCCATGCTAGATCTCTGTTCAGTCAGGGTGTTTGATGACAGATAGGAACTCTGTGATGTTGAACTGGATATTGATGGACATGGGGAAGATGCCGGGGACACCAGTGGATATGGCAGTGGAAGATTCAGTGTTACGTAGTGTTCATGACTGCTGATGATACGAAGGAACTCTTGTTTCAGCATTGCCAGGCTTGTAGGGTCTGGTAATTGTGCTATGCGATGTGATACCTGTGCATAAAGAGTTAATAATACACAATATCATGCAGGGCTCGAAATTAGCGGTAGTCCCGCGTCCACAGACTACCAACTTTTCCCTGGGGCGTCCAAAGTCCATGAAATGGTAGCCCACACGGACTACCAAAGCCTGGGACAGGAAATTACTTAGTGGGCGACATGATGTTGATCGCTGACGCCACTACACATGCTATACCGACGATCATACAGTCAACCCAGCTGGACACAGAAAGGACATGTCGAATTTGTTGCGACAAACTTTCAATAAAATATCATTTATATCTGAACTGATGTACTTGGATAACAGGCTCGAGAAATGATGGCCAATGAAAATTCATTTTCATATTTATTTAGTTACAATTTATCAATCACAATTGGACACAAAATTATTCAAACTGCAAAGAAAAAGCTGTCGGGCCATCCACACATTTAGCTTTCCGGGGGAAATATAGTCAAAATTGCCACGAAAGTATTAGGAACATGACTGTACCAAGTTGTCATCCTGAAATTCATAGCCAATCTATTTTTAGCCATGTTATGTTTACACGTGTGAGTGAAAAGTCGTTGTCATTGCATACATCAAAGCTCTGCGTATGTGTGAATAGGTCGTCAAACTTTGAGGCGTCACCGTCGTCCACTACACATGCTATACCGTTCTCCTAAGGCCATGATCAGCAGGTATTGATGTCAAATGACTAGAAAATTCACTCACTGGATAGAATCATGAAAAATAAATCGTTCATTGTCTAGATATAAATAAAATATTCTTTACAAAAAAAACCTCTTCATTCATGCATGGGCTACCAGACCTTGTCGCTGGGCTACCAACTTCAGAAAATGGTAGCCCACTTGGACTACCAGGGTAAAAAGTTAATTTCGAGCCCTGTCATGACAAGATTTCCATTTGTCTGGGGTTATCAATTTCCAACACAACTTTGATACTTAACTACACACCAAAATAAGATACATCTCTCGTTGAGTAATCATTTTAATCCTTGTACATTCTTGGGAAAAAGATCATTACATTGGTGATTGGAAAATCTGAACGTGACATAAACTGTAAGCTTACATGGGTGGGTTTGTTGAAATTCAACTGACCATTTGCAATTACATTGACTTTTGAACTGCCATTAAGATCTAAGAAGTAACTTCAAATATTGATTATGAATAACCCTGCCAAAGCAGGCACAATGTGCTACATATGTGTATAGCATAAGCTAACACACAAGCGTTATATGGACTGAAATGCACCTAAATTGAATGGTTCATTGCTACTTTGTGTTTCCACTGTTTCAAAGTTGTTATCTCTGTAGTTTGAGCGTCCGACAAGCAAAAAGCAGATTAACAATTGAGCAAGTGCTGTTGAATGGAAATGCAGATTCAAGGACCAAGCAAGAAACATACAGAAACAGTCACAAGTGTGCTACATTATGACAGCAGAAGCAAAGTAGATGACAAAATGTAAAAAGCATATTATAGAGAGAGCACACACACCACATTTTTCAAAAGGGTGCATCTAACCATACAATTTCAAGAATTTTATGCCACTCTTTGAATAATTTCCAAGTATTTCATCATTTCATGCATTCTAACTCTAGATTTTTCCTGTTATCTGAAGGCCCTGTGTTTTGGAATTAAGCTTTTACTATGCTATTTGAGGGACACAGCTTGCTTGAGTTCTCGGGAAATCAGAATGTCACATTGGCATCATTGACATACCATTACTATTTATAATTACGTATTTTATAATGCTAACTATCATATTTTTACATTTTTTGCCATAGCTATGTAAGTCACACTGACATATGTGATGTTGTCAAGAGTACACACATACCTGTTTGCAGTATATCTGAACAGCTTCAAAAACAAAACTGACATCCATTAGAGAAAATAAATCAGCCAAGAAAAATGCCAGGCTGGAATTCACACATTGACTGAATCTGAAATCCTGAAAACAAAAAACCATAAAGATAGCATGATTTGATGATGAGTAGAAAAACAAAACATTATTGGAAATCTACTGATTGTATTTTTGTGAAACTTCATGCTGAATTTTCATTCATTATTGTTAAAGGATAGATTCCAGAGAAGAACACAAGCCTTACTCCCCTTGTTGAATACAAATTACTTAACATTCTCCACAGACTGCCACATGACTATTCCCCTTTCAATATTACAACTACATACTACATTACAAACTGTTTTATTTGGAAACCACAAGATGTTTCTTACACAACTAGTTGGCTCACTGGCATGTTGAAAACTGTATATTAAAATTATGAAACATGGTACATTATAATTCCCCTACCTCTTTGCAAAACTTTCCACAAAAATGTACCTACATATAACAGTTCAGAAATATTTCTTACCTTATTATATCTTGAAATGATGTCAGTTGTCACGGAATGGACAATGGTATGAATGTCATCTAAGAAGCGAGACGGAAATCTTTCTCTTCGATGTAGTAAGAAACGACCACTCTCAGCAACATACTGTGCCATACTCTTGATCTGAAAGCAAAATAGGAGTCAACATCTAAAAATGTCTAAAGCAAATAGTGAAAAGTGGGAAATCAAAGGATTATCTGAGTTCGGTACAATTCTTTTTGCCAATTTTCAAGTTCTATACAGAAGTGTTAAAACGTTTTGTGGCATGATTCATCAACACTGAACATCTTGATTTCTGTGAGAAATATTTTCTCTTTTGCAATGCAGATTACTGTGGGGAGAAATTAGGTGCACAACATTCAGAAGTACATAATATGAATAGAGCTTGTGACACGCAGTAAACAGCATCTGGAAATATTAAACTTCCCATACATGGGAGCCTTACAAAACTGCTGAAAAGGAAACTTTTAAAGTTTTCACTACTGTATCTCAAAAAGTTTTTGCTGTCTGTAACATAAATACCATAGTTTATCTTATACTGTACCTCAACAACATTACATACAAAGAGCAAAATGTTATCTTATACTGCATTCACTTATCAGTTACCAGGGCTGTATAGTGATTACAAATATATGAACTTGACTTCAACTTACCATGATTTCATATATGAACCAGGAATGTGCCAGGGCTGTTTCCTTGACTGAGCCGCTGCATACAACCATTTGCAGTGCCAGTTCCTCATGCACTAACTGAAATACAAAAGAGAGTAAATATTTGACAAAGTATGAAGGCAACACACATTTGGAAATGCAGAGTGCTGATTTCACCTTTACCATAGTGACGTAATGTTGAAATTTGTCTGTACAAGTGAGAAAATTGTGATGTACTTGCAGTTATTCATATTCAAAGAATATTTAAATGCTAATGAAGTATACCTTTGGCAAATAAATGGATGAATATCCAGGTCATCAAATTATACTTTTTTTTCATTTGCAAGAGAGTCAGTCTAGTTTGCCAAATTGGGTGATTTCAGTAGTTGAATTACTTTGTCAATAGATAGGAAGTTTGTGTTACTTTGCTACTAGATGGCTTCCTCTACTGGTACACACTGCATGAGTGGCTGTCAGTAGAACATCCCTGATTTCTGCATATCAAATTAGTACAAATGACAAATCAACAATATTAGACATGACATTATTTTTGTCATGCACTTGATTTCTTTTCAAAGCCTGCAAACCTTGTTTATCAGTAGGTAAACGCAAAAAGTAATGTTTACAATACAAGGTGTATGGCAGATATCACCACTGTGCTTACTGGCAAGAAGAAGAGTTGCCTTACTGTATGCCTATCAAGTAGTCTGTAAGAGTGCTATTTCAAGGAAAACTAGCAACTACTGGTGCTTTCACACTCAAAGATAATCTACCTGCACAGCAGAAGAGCTCTGTGTAATACAAAGGACAGGAGAGGGGTACACTGTAAAACTGACCTTTTTGCTGGGCATTCTACCACCGAGTCCATGGACTGGTACATTACCCATGCCCGTTTCTGCATACGATGTCCTGTTTGCCACTCTCATCATAGATGCCCTTTCTGCCGTGCATCGTCCCATGGTTGCCGAGGAGTAGAAATCGCTGTCTTGAGACGTTGGGGTCACTGCCAAATCAGGGTTACTACTACTCAGTGAACGGTTGGACTGAT
>LD343677.1:253274-312322 GCA_001465055.1 Ptychodera flava | reverse complement strand
GCAAGAAAATCCACCCCCCAAAGAAGCAAATCCCGCATCAGTCCTCTGCACAGAACTACCATGATACCTTGCTGCAGAGTGGGTTGGACGGCACAACCCACATGATACCCAGGCAAAACCTCAAGCTACAGCACTGCAGCTACCATAATACCATAAAACAAGCTGGGACACTAAATGAGATAATTGCCCAACCCCCATGAGCTCAGCTTCATAGCAGATTCCACCACTCAATTACATTGACTACCCCACTACCATTGTCCTTCAGCCAAGTGTTGGCAAATATCTACTCAAAGTAAAAGCATAACAAGGCTTAAGATGAAAAATTGGACTGCTTTCAGTTTCTTCATAGGTCATTGGCAGGGTGAGTCAGGGAATTTGGAGAACTGAGGCATTGTTTCGCTATGTAGTGTTCACTGGAAGTCAGTTAGTCCGTTATTGAACTTACATGGCCAAGAAGGGATGTGCTTCTTGAAATTTTGGCCATTTGTCTTCATAGGTGTATTTAGCAAAATCTGTGCCACCAAAATGGCCAAAACACAGCTTAAAATTACTCACAATATCATATTGTTGAAATTAATCAATTTTGTGTTTGGGGTTCCTTCCCTTCATGCCCCTACCGGTAAATGCTAAACAGGAAGAGGAAGTGTTTTGTAGCCAGCAGAGATCACTTGTGGTAATAGCCTCAAACTGGAACGTTGACGGAAAAAAAATGGAAAAAGGGAAAACAAATTGCATCATTTTTGCTCATGATAAGGCCTAGAACAAATGATTAGATTTTATATACATAAACATACAGATGTTCATGAAATCTTCATGTATGATACTATACTTTGGAACTAATAATTAAACATTTTAATGGAATAGTACCACTTCAGCTTCCTCTTATCCTGTATGTGAATCATCAAATCAAATCAGCACATCATAGATGTACTCAACGTAGAAACACTTGTTAATACCAGGGCTTTTAGTCAATGCTCCAAAGTTCAAATCACTGAGTGGAACAGGGTCACATACCAGGTCTATATATGCAAGTGGAGTAGTTCAGGGGTCGTAGATAGTCAAAACATGTGGATGACAAACAAAACTCAATTATGTTTAACTGGGGAGGGTGGTAGCCTCTATTTTAATAATCATGTTCAAAGTTGCCCTTATTGTAAGCAAAAGTGATGCCACTAAACCATGTATCTGCATCATACTCAACCCCTGTCTAGATTTTGTCTTGAAATATCTGTAATAAACTGTTTCCTGCCAGGCATGTCACTTCCCCATCTGATGGTGACATGAATTATACATGTATGATAAAGGTTGAACAACTAATTTTGGCAATTTATCTTGATTTTTGGAAGTTGAAATAATAATTTTGGTGTTTTTCACACTGCCACCCTTTCAGGGGACAGGGTTATAGGTCAAACGCAAAATCTTTTGTCTTTCATGTTGTTGTTATCCACGGCCCCTTAAATTATAAAAGGCATGAGCTGATATGAATGGTCATAAGTGTGGTGGTATTGTTGCCTTGGTGAAGACCAATGTTCATTCATGAAATCACTGAGACCATTAAGATTCGTAGTATTGTCTTCTTTGCTCCAAATACATGTGTTATTAATAGTTTCAATCATTAAACATGAACATTATATTCTTTTTAATGAGATTCTTTAGTTTTTCAGTTCTCAAAGCACGAAGTTCATTTACTCTGTTCTTCTCAGACTCGGGTTCTATCCTTGTTGGGCCAAGTTTGTGATAACCAAAAGAGCATTTCATATCCCATGTTACAAGATTGATGATTTTATTGTCCAAAAAGTATAAATACACATTTCCATTGACTTACCGTGCCAGGCATGCAGAAATAAGGTGATTTTTTTCTGATTTGACCAGATAATGATATAGCGTTTGTCACAGCAGAGAGACTAAGATAAAGTGATTATAGAGTTACCGTACTTTATGGAGACTTTGAATGACTTTACCTGAATGGGGTGGATGATATTGTAATTTTGAACGTGTTTCTTTTTTACGAATTTTCAGATTTGACAATTCAGTGTTTTTGTTAATCAGTCAGTAAATTTTACCAGGGTCTGCTGTCATCTTTATACCAGGGTTCTGTTCTGTACATTATTTATGAACAACGGAAATGGTATGGCCTGTACCATTTACCTATTTACCCAAACCATACCGGTTGTAAAAACACTGTAGTATTAACCTATTCCTGCTTACTCTACCAAAAACATTGTTTTTCCAGACTTTGTCACTTTCCTGTACTTGAGGGTTAGAGTGCCAAGAATCTCAAAAATAAATCAATTTATTTTTGTGATAATCTGCCTGACTTGAGTGACTTCATTACTGTTTTCTTGTTATTTGTTCACAGAAATCAGACCATAGCAAAGCAGTTCAGACTCTGCATCAATCAAAAGAATCCTAGCCAATCAGAAGTGAAAGAACTGACCCATAATTCATATTATCTCCACAAGTGGATACCTTTTGGACAAACCTGTGAAACCTGTGATGGTTCTGGAGAAGAGACTGCAGATTTTTAGATATCAACATCACCAATTGGTCGAATTCAGAATGTGAGAGGTGTGATCAGCTCAGATTGTAATGAACATTCCACTCATATTGAATACAGGTATCAAGTCATTTGGGATAACCGGCTGATTCTACATACGGTTTAAATTTTACCATTTCCATGGAAGACACAGACTCCGCAATTAAGGGAGAGGGGCAGGAAGGTGCATGTACCGTGCAACCAATACCAGTGTTGGTTACAGGTAGAGAGTGGAATACAACCAAGTCATGGAAGAGTCCAACTCCAAGACCAAGAAACAATGAAAGACTTGTACTGGCAGCAGGTGATGACCCCTGTGACCAAGATCTTTATTACAGTTCAACAGATGCATGGGACCAGCAGCAGCCATTGTCATCACCTGCAATGGATGATGGACTCAACCAACCTGGGAGACAATATTCCACTGCTTTTCAGCCTGGTGTGAGGCAGAGACATGCTTCAGACGTTACAGATGGCACTTTTCAAAGTCATTCGGTGCCATCGACCATCAGTCCAAGGAGGTATTCCCTGCCACATACAGTGAGTCAGAGCCAAACATCCGTTGTCAAATCTAGTCAGCAGATGGATCACTCTACTCTAGATATGCATTATTCATCAACCCAAGACATTGAACTTGAGTTTCCAAGAGAATGTTCCCCTACTTATCAGTCAGGCATGCGGCAGAGACACTCTTCAGGCAGTACAGATAGCAATCTGTCAAGCCATACTCTGCCGTCGACAATTAATTCAAAGAGGTATTCATCGCCACATAAGACAACACCAAACCAAACAACCTGTGTTAAATCTAACCAGCTTTCAGATCACTCCCGTCCAGAGGTTCATCACACATCGACATCAGAATTTGACACGGAATTGCAAAGAGACTCTGAGAGCCACTCAGCCAGAGATGTAACGGGTGAAGCTCAACACAAGTTGTCGCCTACCAAGCCTAAACCTGTCCACCTAAAGAAAAGACAGAAAGACTACAAAAGGCAACCCAGCTATAGTGAAGTCCTTGAACTTGCTGCCCAGAACACTCAGCAAAAGGATGAGAAGTGCGCAAGTCATATGAGTGCTGGACAAAGCGAACACACAACGAGAAAGAGCAGGTTGCCGTCGGAGAACACGGTTCAAGTGAGAGACAATTCTAGCGTGAAGCATTCTGGAGAATCGTCCGGTAAGATGAGCCCCTTACCCTTTGTTGTATTGAACAAAGTGCCTAATAAATCACCAGTCAAACTCACAGCTGAGTGGCTAAAAACATTTGAAAGAAAGACACAAGATCTAAGAGATGCATCAAAGAGAAAAGAGAAATTGGGAGATACAAATTTAAAGAGAAAACTAAGTTATGTGAAAGGTAAGGTGTTTCAGCCTTGTTACATCACAAGCATCACTGGTTCCTTCACCTACCATTTTGATTACAATCTCTCCCATTTTATAGTTTTCATTTGCTCTTTTGTTTCCTTTGTTCAGTTTGTGTTGCATGATTATTAACATCACACTAACAGCATTTTGCTCGCCATCATTGGACTTGTATCAGGCACAAATTTACTGCATCCATGGCTTTTAGTTTTACATCATTGCACTGCTCTGCTGGTACACTTTACCTGTAAAACCCTTTTTTAGAAGTCCACATATGAATTGTGTGCTGTGACTTATAGGTTATTGCTATGTTGCTGAGTAAGAGAGATAACTCTCAGTATCAAGTGCAAAAGTTTATTTCTTTAATTAAATATTATTTATGTTTACACCATTTTAGAAAATAATTTACTTTCAGATTATGAAGATGCCAACTTTTACTTCGAAAATGGTCCACCATTAATTAAGTTTAAACTAATGTCACTCAATGTATTCTCAAGTGATGCCCATTCTTCTAACATTTTTTTCCCAAAAAATCCCCATTATTTACACATCATTATTTTGCTATGAAAATCTAACTCAAAATAGCAATAATAATAACAACAACAAAAGCAGTAATGACAACAACAGTGTCAGTATTTTTTATATAATATTACGATCACAAATGTAAAAAATATGGAAAAATTGATGAAACTGTATTTGTAGAAAATTTAAATCTAACACTACAGGGTAAGTAACTGTCGTACAAAATGCTGGTAAAGTACAAAATGCTTTTAAGTAAATCTGAATATTGAAAAAACAAAAATGAATTACCTAGTCAGGTTATTCTGGTGAATGGATGTAGTATAACAGTAACATTACCGGTATAATGTAAAAGAAATACCTACTCTTGGTTCTTATGAAATTGATCATCAACAGAGCTATTACCTGTACATCTTGATAATCAGGCAAAATTGAGAATGTCTGCGTGGCTGTACTGCTAGGGTCAGATTAAAAAGTCCCGCAGTCGGTGTCCAACTTGGCATCAAATGCAGGTTTTGGATTTGTGAGACCTTAGCAATGGTTTTTTGAAAGCAACAAAGAGTTAATGCCACAAAGTTATGCTCGTGGTGAAATAACGCATTTGAACTTGAGTCAATTCAATCATTGTTAGATTTGTTTTATTAGTGTGTAGGATTACGGAGATACTTTGTGATCTGAACATATTATTTAATGACAGGCAACGGAAGTAAACAGGAAAACATAAAAACTCCATTTGAATCAGTGTATCACACACGCAAAATTGTCCACCACATAAGTTGCATGTTCCTCTTTCCTAATTTCACAGACAAGACAATCAGTGGTCATCATTCAGCATCGGCGAAACGACAAAAGGGATCTATCAACTTGAAGATTCCGACATCGAAGAAACAGGAATTCAAAGCAAAGTTAGCGCAGTCGCCTCTTGGCAAACAAAAATTGCAAAAGTCGAAACCTGGTGACGATTATCACAGTAAACAAAAGCCCCAGCAGAGCCAGCTCCAACAAGATCAGAACGTTGTTGTGGAGAAGGTGAGAAGTTTGAACTTGCAGATATCAGACAAGGCAAAGAGGAGGCTTCAACAGAGTGTTCTCTCGTCACCTTTCAATGACAAGCTGATGAACCGAAGACTGTTATTCAGTCAGGAATCGGAAAGAGAAGACTGCACTGATGACGGAAAACAAGCCAGTGATGTGCAGCAAGCAAGGGTAACAGAAGAGGAAAACTGTGACAGGACAAAACAGTATGGGGTTATTAGTCTCTTCCAAGAACTAACATCAGCCAATGGAGCTGAAAACTCTGTGAAGTCCAGAGAAAAATCTGGTACCTGTGATAACGAACACAAGGTGGAAAACATGAAAAAGAAGCCCAGTATCACTGCGTCAATGTTAAATTTTTCCAAGCTGAAAGGCATCCTTGTGCCAAAGAAGTCCAGCGAAGGAGCGATTGAGGGTGTCAGGGAAATAACAGATTCTGTAAATAAATCTGTGGTTACTGATGAATCTGCTCAGGATTGCCCAGAAAAGACTGACATTGAGGCTGTGGGAGTAGAAAGAGGAGGAACTGGTGAGGAGGAGGATACTGATGTGGGTGAGTGCATTGCGGAGGAGGTTTCTGTCGCTGAGGGAGATGTTGAGAGGGATGTTGACATGCTTGAGGGGAATGTAGATGTGCTTGATGAGGGAGTGGATAGACATGAGGGAAATGTGGACACTCCAGATGATGTTGACATGCAGGAGAGTGAAAATCATGAACAGACAAATCACACACCAGATGACAATGAACTTAACGAAGCTCCAGCCGGGATACCTCAGATAGACAGTGACGATGATGATAATGAAAATGAAGCTCGTGATAGAATGAGGGGAATCAATGATGGGTATGTGTGTAATGAACAAAATGAAAAGAAACAAACAGAGAGTTGGGATGATACTACAATGGATCCAGTTGAAGGGACATCGCGCCAAGACTCTATTGAGGATGTATCCAGTGTTAAGAAACTTAAAGAAGATATTGGTACAACAGGAGAGAAGACTACAAATGCAGCAAATTATGAAAGTAAGTAGCCTATAGTGAAAGAAAGTTAATAGCAGATGTGAGTGTTAAATAATAGAAATAGTATTTAGTGGAGAGAGAGAGAGAGAGAGAGAGAGAGAGAGAGGTACATACGGGTGCATAGGTATTGTACATACACAAATACATTTCACACAAAAAATACTTCAAGGGTGAAATGACAGTGATCATAACACAAATATCACATACATGTACTACAGCAATAATCAGATGCTTGCTTCAACTTTTCTCAGTCAATAGATTAAAAGTTTAAAGGGCAATACATATTTTCATAATGTCATATGTGAAAGTACAGTCTGACTTTAAATAGGGAACAGATAATGAAATTGAGATGTACATGATAAAATCTTGGAGTTTTGTTAGAAACACTAACTGATATTAATGATTGGAGATCTTAAACTTGAAAGTCTTGTCATTTGTGGATTGTAGACTTCCTTTGTAGGGTTATAAAAATCCATTATGAAATATTGGAATAACTCTTCTCACAATTAAATAGTAGAAGGTGAATGTAGCAGATATGTAAAAAAAGATGAAGTCAGTATTTTTCAACTGAGGCTTTTCATTTCCAAAAATGTCCAGTGAACTGTTATCTCTATTAGGTTCATTTGTATGACAACATGAAAAATTTTATTTGACCAAGTATATTTTCTTTTGACTGAATTGTTTGCCAGGTTTTCATGAAATGTTGCAAGACAAGTTTTCTCACAATGCCCGGAGGAAAATTCCAAAGTCTTTCAAGTACTGGCACACACAGTATGCATCATATCTCAAGGCAAAACGAAGGTTTAATGCTTGAAAGGTTGCTAATGTTGGCAAGCTTCCAAATGCATACAATTGCCTGTGAAAATTTGTAGTGTTAACGCAGTTTGTTGTTGTTGGTCGCAGTGTTGTTCACGTACTTTAACATTTTCCACACCATTTAGTTTCAGTTTTCAGTTTATTTCACTAGAAATATAAACTTACATTCACTAAAAAAAATACACGGAAAAATGAAGATAGAGAAATCGGTACAATTGCTAAATTTATGTTCTATAATTTAGCAGGTATTCCTAGCGGGGACCATAATATAGTTCTTCTGAACTAACTGAGTTGTGGCTCCTAATATTAATACTGTATAGATTACATAAGGTGTACATCTGCGTATATGGGCAAAAAAAGGCTGTAGCAATAGTTGCAAACTACATGTCAAATCAAGTACAGATCAAAACTGTATACCGAGAAACAAAATGATCAGGCACAGTTCAGCAAACAACAAGATAAAGGACCAAAAACACCTCAAAGTACATTTGAAATTTATACAAAGGGTTAGCCTGCCAGACATGGCGCTTAGTATACCGTATTATGTTTCTGATCAGTTTTGGTTCTGTCAAGTAAACTTTTTTTCATTTTGCAAAATTCTCTCACTATTTTGAAGAATTAAGTCAAGCATGAGTTTAAAAAACTTACAGACATTTTCAGATAGTACAGACATCTATTCAAATTTTGATGAAATTACAAAAGTGAAGCTTTTTGTTCAATACATTATTTTGAGTTGGCAGGCATCAAATTCTGTATTTTGCAGAAATGGAGGTATACCCCATGCTCAAACCAGTACTGTATTATAAATTCTTTTTAAATTTTCACGTTTCCTTCTTCAGTGAAGTCTTTCACAAAAATGCTGTCCTACAGGCAGAACCAGTAACTGCATATCTGTACACCATGGATTACCTTATATCATATCTGCTCACTAAAAAATTCTCAAATGTGTGTCTCCACTGATATCCCAATTCCTGTCAGCACCTTTGAAAAGCTGAATTTACCAGTAACACATTACTATAAAGGGACAATAACCATAACTTTTGATAATATTCACATTATCTTTTCACTTCAGAAAACAAGAAGTTTCTTCGCCCAAGGTACATAGAAATACAAAGGGTTAGCATTCCAAAACAGGGCACTTAGTACACTATGTTTCTGTTGACAAATTCTTGTCAGGACTCACATGTTCAATGTTAGCACATTTGACATTACAGGCATACAGACTGTGCTGGCCAGTTTAAAGCAAGGTATTTCCTCATTGTTTGGACTAGAACAAGCCAGCTTCTTTCACAAAGACAACAAAAAATGGATAGTTCATCAAAAGTTCAAGCTAATTGATGTCATAAATCTATGACTGTATTATATCCTGTGATGACAAATTTCTTGCTATCTTATCAATTTTATTCTCAGCAAACATTGAAATAAATTCGATGCTAAGGTACATGAATACATTAACTCCTTACTTGAATATTGGTTGCAAACTGTTCTCAAATGTATTGAAAGTGTTTCAAATATTGCCTGCCAGTGGCTGATAAAGAATGGTGCCGGTATAGCAAACACAACATCAGTAAACCTTTGTGAATGCTATACCATACATGCTCTCTTTTCAGCAGTGCTTTTGATTTACCGAAACTATTGAAATAGTACGGGTCAATTGTCATGATAATACACAACTTAAACTACGGCACTTTCCTTACTGTGCCTGTATTCACGATAATATTTTGGTCGTAAATCTGCAACCAACATGCAGTTCTTGAAACAACTTCGGTATGTTTAGATACAGAGTCACTATAACCAAGCTTTTTGATAAGATAAGGTTTTGATGTGTCAAATTTACTCTGTGATGCCTCATGGTTGTTATAACAAGCTATTACAACTTTACTACTGTTCTAAATTCCTGTATACCTACATCATACATGCATACAATTGGCTTACATATATATCAAACAAACAGATGACTCAACCAGCCCTTCTCGTAAGCTTATATGATTTCAGATTAGTGATTGCAGCAAATGTCGTGTCAGCATTAAGAGGTTGACTGCTGGGAATGAAAAACTACAATGTAGCAGTAACATTGTAATTAATAGTGCTGCACATCATTTCTCATTTTCATCCAGGGACTTAGGGAGTAAAGTTAGCTTATTTTACACCTTGGTAACATTTTTGGTATCATCTTATATTCACAAATTTATACATCATCAAGAAAGCCAGTATATTAATATAAATTTTTAACTCCACGGCACCAGTAATATTTTTTGCTTAGCATACGCAAATATACTGCGTTTCTTTATTAATGTCTATTTGTTACTAATAATTAAAGAACATGATTTGCCGCTGAGAAGTTCATCAGATGTCGTATGTGTAATGCAGGTACTGTGCCTGTTGATGGCTATTTACTAAAAATTTACTTTGAGTACCTGAATTTAATAGTTTAATCATATTTTTGGTTCTACACACAAAATATGTGTTTGGTCAAGTTAGTCAACTTGGAGTACCGTAGTATTGTTCATGTGAGCTTTAATAAACAGAGTGGTCAATTGTCACTAAAGAGTACACAGTCTAAGTTGTGGTCATATGTGCCTAATTTCTATAACACTGAATCCTCAAATGTAACCTAATTTGCACACAAATATTTTGTTTTTTGCAAATTGATAAGATAGCAATGACGTCAGCCCAGTTTGCCTCTCATTTATTCTGAGCCATGCCACAAACTTCTCATCTGTGAAAACCTTGAGATTGGAGATGTCTTATATCTGGAGTTCAATCTGAACTTGAATATGATCTTTGTATCTGTGACACATCCATAAAAGTGTCAACAGATGACACTACTGCATGTGTCAAGTGGAGAAGACACTACAGGATAACATTGATATTGAAAACACTGTTTTGATAGATCAACTTGCAACAAACAGCATGTTTGTCATGGAAAGAGCATTTCATTGAAATCATTTAAGAAGTTTATAGGGTTTCTTTAGGCAGAGTGTTTCAGTGACTTGCTGAGTAGCACTGAGGACTCATATAGCATTGTAATGCCATCATCACATGGTACATGTATTGTTCTCTCTATGTAATATGCTTACCAGATCAATTTCACTCTACAAGGGAAAGCATTACTGATGCTACATTACAACTGCACATAATTGACCACTGTTAATTTTCGCGGAGTACAGACTTCTGTGGTATTGCCTGCTTTCATGATGATTTTATACACCTGTAAAATTTGTGAAATTTCCATGGTATTTGATTAAAATTTAATCTACAAAATGGTGACAAAGCACAGTGTTTGTTGATAATGTTGGTCTCAAAGAATTCTGTACAGCCTTACAGAAGGCTTAATCACACAGTTTTCCATTGAAACCATTTACAAACAGAGCCAATATAGCTACAGAAATACTAACATCCATATTTGCCTTGAAACATCCGATATTGATGAATAGAGCTTAGTCGGAAAATATTTATGATCACAAACAGAATAAACGAATGCTGAAAAAATATCCTGGTGAACCAGATGGTACCGTAATAAGTATGGCCAGGTACTCTGTATAAAATAAGAGACAAAAAAATGAGGCCCTGGAACAAGATTAGGCAATAGTTGTATGCATTCAGTGCATTGTCAGCAGATTTAACAGCTTGTAGGTTAACAGATCAAGGGACTGGAGATACATGCACTGCTTCTGGCTTCTCTGAAGAATTGCAGTGTAATACCTTTCTCATGTGACTGAGGTAACTATTTATTTACAGAGTGCAGAGCTGTGTTCAGTTGTCTCTTCATGGATTCATTGAGCAGAAACTATATTTATTGAATCTGTTGTTAATTTTAATGTGGTATTGATGTAGTAGTTAACAGATAGCTACCTGATGAAGATTCTGTAAGTCCTGTTGAATTTTGTGTGACTGTTAGGTGGTTTTTACCGGCAGTAAGATGAAATTGCATCATACGGTTCTTGTGTACCTGGATTTGAACATGTTAGGGTAGAGAGCATTCCGTTTGTCGTTCCAAAAAACAAGTATTTCTGGATGAGAGCACTAACGCAAATGAAAATACAGAGATGTGAAATGCAAAATTTTGTGACATAATTGCTGCTGGTACAGCCTGTTTTTTTCTGTTTAATATTAAGCATGACATGATTTTGTGGACACCATCAGATCATCTGATAGTGTTCTATATTTGGTATCAAATACTTTTCTAGATTTACAATTGTGCAAAACCCAACATCTTGAAATTTTTAATCAGTAGAATGTATCAGACAAGTAATCTATTGCTGTCTCTGGAAATCTGTAGGGACACCATTAATGCTGTTGCCGTAATATTTGAAGGCTGAAATTTTCAAAATATATTACAGTGGCTGTTATTACCAATCTCCTTGACAATGGAGCTGTTTGCTATACTTAGATGCAACGTTTTTTATTACATCATTGAAATTTGTCATACGTTTATCAGTGTATGTTGTTTTCTGCCATTGTGGATTGTCACTCGACATTTTTCAATCAATACATAATCATGATTGTGCTTGTAGGATTTTATGCAAGGAGGAACTAAATCATCAATAAGTGTTTGTGTACTTTGTACTTTTACATTTCTATTTTCTATGACATATTAAAATTCAAAAGGACAGAGAAGATGAATTTTAATCGTCCAGACTTGAAACTTTATGGTTTACAAAACCTGGCACATCGAGGCAAGACATTTCTGACGAAACCGTTTTAGAGTCTAAAATCATCAGGGATAAATTATCAAGGTTGAAAATAACAAGTTTATAACTAATCGTCTTTAATAGCTGGTACATATTGTTGATAAATTTGGAATGTTATCTTTGTACATATTTTTTTATTGCTAATGTGTATTATATAGATTGTAATTATATTTAATGAAAAGTGGGATTTCCACTTCAGTTTATCATTACGCTAATGGAAGGATAAGTCACACAGCTTGTTATAGTGAAAACTTATGAGTAATAATAGAAATGTCATATTTATAATTCATAAGGAGTACAATTTAATATGAAAAAGTTAATTTTTTATTTGAATGAGATAAAAGTCATGAAAACCATTGCAAGGCAAGGGTATATTGGTAAGTCCCCATGCAATAACTTTATCCCAGCTGTGCAAAAAACCAGGCTCTTTCCATAAAGAGACCCTTTCGCTAGCATTAAGCTCTTCACAGCGCTTACTTCATAACTATCATGACCCCCTAGGCTGGCTATCAGTACTCCCTAGCTTAACAGTCAGTAATGCATATCCTGAATGCTCCACAGTGTATGTGGTCTTTCTCACTAGTCATTATGAGAAGACACTTTCAGAATCTAGATTTTGTGCGTATGGTTTCACAAAGGGATACTGTCAAGGCCCTTGGATTAGCAACACTCACTTGAAAGTTCTTATGATGGTAATTTTCATGGCTTGTTCACCCTGATTCCTAGTAAACAGGTCCACCATCACTATTGATTACAACAGTTTTAGTCAAATCATGGTTTTGTAAGGGTTTGTAAGGCTTGAAACTTTTTGTAGACAATTTAAAATTCATTTGCTGTTCACAGATTTTTCAACTTCTGCCAGCCAGCTAGAGAAAATAACACATACATACCGGTAGACACATGACCATTGTATGCCACAAGTCTTTCTGCCATTGCTTTATTGATATCTGGTCTGGAAGTAATGTACGATGTATACTCCTGTGTATGGTTTTACAGTATAGCAATTGGTTAAGGTCGATCGTGCCTCGGGCACAGATATTCAGACTCTCACGCTTGTTAAATTCTTTTCTGATCTAACACTTGTGGGGGTTCATTTTAAAGGTTTCAGTGAAAGAAACCTTTCACCGTCTTAGTTTTTCGAAAAATTGAAAATTTTATTTTTCTCCACAGAGTTAACACAGCAATGGCAGCCATTTTGAATTTCAAATATCATGATTAATTTGTTCTTAGTAGTGCCGAAATTTGCACGGTAAACCCTAATTTTTATTTTTGATTTGGTAAAAGAATAGTGAACTATTCCTTGACAAAAGTTTGAGCAAAATTTTCAGTCTTTCACTTACCAGGTGCATACCACCTTAAATGGTGTAAAATGTAGCATATGGCAAAGGAATGGTATTTCATGGCTGCTGTTTCCAGTGGCACAATAATAATAACAGAACACCGATAGTATATAGTGTTATGGCCTTTGCATCGTTTGTGTCAAATGAATGTTGCTATATTTGTAGACTGTTGTGACATACAATCAATGTGGAATTGTCAAACAAATGTAACTTTTGTTTTCCTGATTTCACCCAAAAACCTACAAGCCTGCCTAGTGCAAACTCAGAATTTTACTTTGTTTTTGTATTCTTATATAAAAAAAATTAGGTGCGTGATAGCGCCAGAAAAAAGATAATTCCTTGATACTTGCAAAAAAGGTGACATGGCAATTTGATTTGAATTAATTTAGTTTGAACATTTGATGTATGATTAGTGCCACAAGAGTTATTATTTTCACTGACTGCATAATACCTCCACTTTCTATTGTGGGGTTTCTAGAGATTAGAAAAATTTGCAGCTTCATACAAAAAAAGTGTGAAGTTCGGTGACATGATAACACAAACCATTAATGTTGTGGTGTTAGCAGTCCGTTTAGATATTCTGTGTTGAGGATTTTGTTAAACATGTGTGCAAAGAAACGAAACCCAGATATGACATGCAGGTCTTGAAATGATGCTAGTGATGATCAGAAACAGATCTATGTATTTTACCATAACATCTATTCCTTATTGATATTTTTTCTTTCATTGATAATAGGTACCATAGATGCTGCTGATCAGTTTGGGGGATTACATATAGGAGATGAAGATTGGAATATGAGTTTGACGTTGTCATCTGATGATAGTGATGATGATATTTCTCTTCCAACACCGAGGGCACTGCAGGACGACTTCACAACTGTCAGGTAATAATGTCTATTTTTGACATGTTCTCTGTTGTTGAACAGCTTCTTGGTTGTTGATAGAATAATTGTGATCATTCTGTTTCTTGATAACGCGCAGACCGCAAATTTACGTCTATGCTAAACACCACTGATTTGTATATAGTATGTGCTTTGAAAGTGAAAGACTCAAATGTTTGCTCAAACTTTCTTCAAGGAAACTTTTTCAGGCATTCTCTTTCAAAATCCAAATGAAAATCAGTACCATTGTGCAAAAGTTTGGTACTACAGAAACAATATTCCTAACAATTACAGATATATGAAATTAAAATTGGCCGCTATCTTTATGTTAACTCCATGGGATAAAATTTAAAATGGGGATCTAGAGATAGGTTCAGATATAGAGAAAGGCTTGCTGTTTCACCAGACTGGTGTGTTTCTGATCACTTATGGTACTTGTCTGGAGACGTGGCAAGTTGAATATGGGCATGTTAAAAGCTATGGGAAAGACCAAGCTGATATTCACATTTCATTTTAATCAAACTGGTGCTACAACCATCTGCATTTCAGTGGATTCTGCATTGAATTAATGCTGTGTGGTTTATGTCCTGAATGAGGTCACAGGGTAAGACTTGATACAGGTTTAGATTTCATCAGCATTTTGCTCAAGCTGTTTGAGCTAGTGAATGTTATGGCCAAGACCCACAATTGCAGTAATTTACTTGACCTAAGGCTTTTTACAGAGAGACTAATGTTCTCCCAAGCAATTTTACATGCGGACAAAGTTGCTCAATTTTGCTCAACGTTGTTGCTATATCAAGAGTAAAGGGAATACGTGATACTGTGTAAAGTCAATCAGTGTACAAAATGATGATGATACACAACTGCAGAAGTCTCAAGAAATACATAACTGCAAAAGTATGAATCAAAAACTACCCCTTTGCTGAGTGCAGAGAGATAATTTGTTTGTAACTTGTAGACAATATGAACTTCTCAAATTCTGTGATTTACTCTGTTCCTGATATTGTTGTTTTTTTAGGTTTGATATTTCAGTTTATGTGTGTCAGCTGTTTGTTTAGGTCAAAAGTTGTCATGATGATTGTTTCTGTTGACCTCTGAGGTGACCTTGATGGGAGGATGTGCCGAGTTTTCTTCTCTGTAATTTTCTGAGGTTTCCAGGAAATTTGACCAGGCCTAGATTTCAGTAGTTGATGAAAATGCTTTTGAAGTACAGGAGCACAGCGTTGTTGAGGTGACCTTGATGGGAGGATGTGCTGAGTTTTCTTCTCTGTAATTTTCTGAGGTTTCTGGGAAATTTAACCAGGCCTAGATATCAGTAGTCCAGGAAATTTACCCAGGCCTAGATATCAGTAGTTGATGAAAATGCTTGTGAAGTACAGGAGCAAAGCGTTGTTGATTCTATTTTTAAAGTCAGATAGTCCTGGAAAACTACTTGAAACAGATACACAAAGTAAAGGAAGTTTGAGCGACTGTGAAGTTTGAGTGACTCTGTGAATAGGAAATCTCTTATCTAGACAACTGTCCATCAAGCTGAAATTTGCAGACTTTTGTAGCTTTGGTTTCAAGTTGAGTATGGATGGCATTTTTCAATCGTCTGTTCAGGGCAACTTTCCAATTAGGACTTTTGCTATTCCCAAGGATGTCCTTAACACAGTCAGGTTTAACCATACATGTACCAGACTGAGTATATGCATATCTTTCCTTGATTTCAGGTCAATAAGTCCGTCACAAATTCCCAAAGACGAAATACTGTCAGATGACGAGGTAAGTTACTATGCAAACTAGGAATATTGAGACATAGTTTTACCTGTATCTGATATAATGTCATCTTGATAGTCTGTGTTAGGAATGCACTGTGCTCTGAAGAATGTTATATTAAATTTGCCTTGTTAGCCATTGTGATATGTTTTATGTATTTGGGTATTGCAGAGTTGTCTCTAATTGGTCAGTTTCTTTGTGAAAAGATTATGCAAACAGGTGTGCTCCAGGTGCACAAAGGATGAAGCCTGTAAGATAAACCTTCTGAGGTTCTGAAAATGGTTGGAACATCTGGATGTTACAAGCCTGTAGCAGTACACTTTAATCTTACAATTTTTAATGAAAATAGAATGTACCTCCAGAGCAAGTTTTTGAATTCTCTCAGTGTACCATTATTTTGTGTGCTAAAGAGTCTTTGGATTTACTGTGAAGTATGCAGAGAAAATTACTCTTTAATCACCTAGCTTTTGCAAAAGTCAAAAATCGTGTTTTTCCTGTAGAGTTTTGACAGAGAATTGATGCCAGCTTGAAATTTGAAATGTCAGTGAATGTGCTTACTTGATCTTAAACTACTAGTCATTGCCTCAAGTATTTATTTGGGATTGTGTATGAGAATACCCAAACATATAGCGTTAAATTGTACGATATTTTACATTCAACCGTTCTCTCTGTATAGTTTGTGGTTGTGCAGAATGAACAATTTCTGTGTTTTGCTGTCTGTTTTTCCTCTGTTGTACATCAGTAATTGTCATTTCAGCTGTTCGTTGAATAATGCATTTAAACACATTTATGTGGCAGGTATACAATAATAAACATTCATGTTTATATTATAATGTTGTGTCTAACACTTTCAATGCAATGCTGGTGTCAGATTATTTCAAATATTGTTGAAGTGTGTATTTCTGAAAGACTGAAGTATTCATTACATCCACAGACTGGTTCTCAGTCACCACAAGGTCTGCCTTATGTCTTGAAGAGTAAAAAGGTCAAGAAATTTAAGCATTCTTTGGACAGCATCTTAGCAGAAAAGCAGATCAGGGTGAGTAGAAGTTTTACCAAATACTAGTAATCTGTGACAATTGAACCCAATGCAAATCAGGATGAGTAGCGACTTATACTAAATACAAGTAATCTGTGACACTTGAACCCAATGCAATTCAGGATGAGTGGGACTTATACCAAATACAAGTAATCTGTGACACTTGAACCCAATGCAAATCAGGATAAGTATGACTTACACCAAACACAAATAATCTGTGACACTCAAACCTAACACATCTTTTAAATCCCAGAGACCAATACTAATTCACTGGTATGCTGTATGAAATTCCATCTCCATTGTTTAGTTGTACACCAATGATTAGTCTGGCAGAGACCGTGCGATTCGCGTTCTTCCCTGTTGGAACACGCGCGCGCTCTTCAGAGACGCGACGCGAATCCCAGGGTCTGGACGTTCTTGCAAGCGACTGGTCGGATTTCTGCCTGATCCGGGTACTTTATAGAACTCCACACATCCGTTAATCAAAACAAAAATGACAGGTAGCATAGCGAAATAAAATTAAAAATGAAAAATAAAAACATATCGCGTATATAGGTCTACCAGCTACTAGTATATATTCTCTCCGCCCAGTTAGATAGGTTTTTCTTTTGACGTCACTACCCTTATGAATATTCAATGACATATACTTGCAAGAACCGACAGTCGCTGTGTCTGGCAGCGCGTGCTCACAGCCGCACAGCCTTCGAATGCAGGCCCATCACAGCGCGCACAAAACAAGGCACAGCGACTGTGGAGAGTCTAACCAATGATGTACAGCCTGTAGATTATTATCTTGGATTATTATACATCTTCCAAGCCCTTTTGAATGCCCGTTCCATGCCTTCTTTACATCAGGCCATACACAATGCTAAATGTCCTCAGGCATATGTTGTCATGTTTTCAAAATCATCTCTCAGTACTGATACTGTAGTAATTGTAATAACATAAACAATCAAAACTGTTTGTGCTACTTTCTTGCGTACCATTGTGCATTTTCACCAGAGCAGCTCATTTCAAGATACTGACAGACAGAAATTACAACAACATAGAGAATTTTTCCATGTGTTCATGATTTGAGACAAACTGTTGGGATGTTTATACAGTGTTGTGACTAACAAAATCATGTTTCCTGCTGCCCTGTTGGTCATGTGACAACCTTGAGTTTTTGAAAATAAGAGGAAGCACTCCACTAATGACATCCTTCTGTGCTGAGAACATACTGGTACTGTATTCTGTTCTCTGGTGACATTTCTGAAAATTCAAGCTCTTGATTTGATTTGATTATCCAATCAATATTCAGTTGACTACATGTCTCCTTTACTTGGCCAGTGTGTGGCCTGTGAATACCTGCATTTGGACTCATACTGGTACCTTGAGAAACCGTTCTATGGTGTCCACGGAACAATATGATCACAGCAAGTTCAAATACGAAAAAGTGAATGTGGACAAGAAGTTTGGATATCTTAGCAGTGCCAACCGTTTCACCTCAACACTTGCACATGACTATATAGTCTACTATACAATCACTTGCTTGACCATGAAAGAAATGGTCTTGGGTGGTTATTCAACAGTAAAGGGCATTATTTTTGTCATTTTGTTGTAATTTAGAAATCTGTTAAGTGCGTCATAATCATAAATAATGTTTTAGAATGGTAGACAAAACACACTTTAGGCCCCATTTACAGACAGAAGATAAAGAAACAGTGTCATGATTTTTTATCTGTAACAGAAAATCAATTCTATTGAGGTAACAGCTTCTCAAAAATCTGTGAAGGCATGTAAAGTTGATTGTTGCTTTTATAAGGTATTAATGCACCATACTTAACATTAATCTAGCTGTGCCTTGTTCATTTATTTACCCTATGTACCAGTATTGTGTACACACATACATTCAAAACTTCATAATGTGTGTGATTGTGTGTATGGTTATACAGATATTCATATTTTTGTTACTCTTCGGATAATTGTTGCAATTTTCTGTAAATGTAGAATTCATTTGAACCAAACATGACTGTGACCTCCCCCACTTCCCCTTTCTTTACATGTCCATTTATTTTGTTTGGTGTAGCCATAAATGTTCAATGTTTTTATGTATGATATATTCAGTGAACAGGCTTTGTCAAGTTAAATGTCTAGTTTCTAAAATTAACTGAGGAATGTCTCCTCCTTATCAAACTTTTTACTGTTTTATCTGATTTCAAAGTTATGTGTCAAAGACCAATATAATACTTCATAATACCAATAATAAGGATTGATATCTTTTTCTACTCGTAGGCAGGGTAGTCTAAGTATGAACCGGCATTTTATATATCATGGGTCTGTCACTTTTTCTTCAGGCCAAAAATGCCGCTGAAATAGCTGAAATGCAAGCATCTGTGAAACAGAGTATAAATCAGGGAGGATTTGCCAAGTTGGTAGACAGTAGTGATGATGATTCACAGGTTGAAAAGAAGGACAATGATGGTGAACTGTTACCAGAACACAAAAAACAACTTGAAAAGGTTAGTTCTCTTTCTCTTTGACGTATCTCTCAAAGTATATCTATGTAAACTCACTCTCTACTCAACTCAGTAGCATGTACGGTAAGTTAGGGGGTCATGATTACAAGGCACAGATGTTCCACCTTATTACTGATTATTTTCATCTCCATGACAACATGTACTTGACATATGTAATATGACTGCCCCTCAGTAAGAACAAGAAGATCATGTTAGAGTTGTTCAGTTCAGTGTGTCTTACAATACCTACATATTGTCTTCCACATTATCAGAATAAGATACTACCGGTAAGTCATTTCATGGAAAAAACAAATAGAAATTCCTTTTCCGACAAAGCAAAATAATTTGTGTCATTGTTTTATGAAAGCTTAAGTTCACTGGGTAAAATAATTGTAATTAAGTTATTGATTGGACATCTTTTCTTAGCCCTGAAATCATTAAGTTATTCGCAATCCTATTGATTTTAATGTAAAAGTTAGGCCTATGTAGAGGGAAATGGGGGAAGATATAGAAATTTTGTTATTGAAAATGAGAACAGTTTAGCGTCCCCAGGCTGTCTTGGCATAATTACATTTTTCAGAAGCAGTATCTGTAAAGTAAATTCCTAACATAACTTACAGGAGAAGCTTGACAAGGAAGATTTTGTCTGTTATGTCCTCTTTTGGTCAGGAAAAGTTACTGCAGCAAGGGGAAATTGTACAGCTTCTCTGAAACAGAGCAGAAAATCTCCTTGGGAGTTGTATTTTACAGGCTTCGTAAAGGCACTGAAACCATTTTCAAATTTAAGTTAGAATTGTTCCTGCAAACTCACCAGTAGTATGGCTATGCAACTACAGCTGGCTATGAGAGGTCAATAGGATGTAGCATACCCATGCTAAAATTGTTTTAACCAATTACACGGCCACAATGCTGAAACTAGAAAATGTTTTCCTTGAGATTTAAATGACGGTATATTTATGAAGCTCTTTAAGTGTGACTGTGACAGGCTTTACCCTCCTTTTTTGAGAAATCTGGATAAATGGTTGGTGAAATTTTCAATGTGAAAATGACTTTTCCTAACCAACCAAAGCTATGGAGACCAATGTGCAATGCCAAATTTTTCCCTTTAAGTGACTACATCAAGTTGTTAAGGTTTCAACATCAGAAAAGTGAATCACTTTCTCAAGTATAATTTTTACTGAAAGAAAAGTACATTACAGTGAATGTCTTGCACACGCATAAACACATGTTAATTACACTTCCTGCGGTTCAGTAACAGTTTTTAAACCTTTCAAAACTGTCAGTGTTATAGTACAAAATAAGGATTTTAACACTGTTGTAGATGTTATGGTGCTTGAGAATGTATCTAACTTGAAACTCTTCCCTTATTTTTGCTGCACAGTTTTCCTTGCCGAAGGATCCTATATCAGATATTCATCCCGGAGAGAATGTGTTCAATCTAGATCAACTGGGCAAGGTAATTCACCAACAGCTTTTAGCATTAGCTTGCTTGATAGGATGGTTCTTGGTGTTACTTTCATAAAACATGCTCAGAAAAGCATGCCCATTGCCAATAATCTATAATCTATAATCTTTACTCTCTGAACAGCATATTAATATTATTTCCTGCATCCTTAAACCTCTCTGTTCTTATTTTGTAAGTGAACATATGTGTGCTTCTTATATAGACTATTCAACAAAACTCCATAATGTTTCCATGCATTTTTAGATATTTGCATACCGGTATTATAGTAGATGCGTACTTAAATTTTGTTTCTTCAACTCAGGATGGTATAATGTTCATATTGCCAACAGTGTTAATTTACTGTACTTATTAAACCTGCATGATTGCACTGTCTTTGATATTTTCATCAGCCGCGCCTGGATAAGTTTTCTTCCAATATGAGTATATCGGTTTGTGAAGTCACACAGTTACTATTGTATGGTTGTACGATAACTACTTTTGGTATTCAAAGCCTTCATGAATGCCATACATAGACTGAATTCATGTAACTCTGGACTTTTGTATTCTACAGTTGTTCAGCTTTCCAAATAATCTCTCACTGGCTAACTGTGGATTTACTCCAAGCCACTCTGCATTAGATCAGCTTCTGAACACATCAAGTCCCGGTAAGTGGAGAGGCTTCTCATACATGTGCTGTCTCTTGGTAGAATCAGTATATAATGCAGGTAGAGAATATCTATCCCCTTTGAATGATTTCACGACTGTTGCCAAGACTTCTTTCAACAAATCTTCTGGTAAGCTACCGTAGAGATGTCTTTTAGATAAATCATTGCTTGGTAAGTATTGAGAGTTCCTAACACAACTGGCCTTTCAAGTATCGAGTCTGTCTTCATATTCACCAAGTCATCATATTCACTGCCATTGTAGACGCTGCAATATCAGACCATTGCAACTACAAAAATCGCTGATGAGAGTATTTTGATATTGGACACATCATGTGTGTTGATATACTGGTAAATGTCTTCTTTCTTTTTCTCATTTTGACAGATGACCTGCTGGAGATAGTGCTAGGTGGTACATTAGTCGATATGTACACGTGCAAGCCGTGTCCAAATGCTTTATTACTGTGGCTTTTCAACCTCAGTAAGTTCCTTTATTTCATCAGCCCTACTGAGCATGTCACTGGTATTTCATTTGTGTACCAGTTTGTGTTATGATATGATCCAATATGGCTGACTATTGTTTGTTCCCTAATATCCTGAATCTTTTACCCTCTGAGTTACTGTTTCAACAGTGAGTTGTACATCCTAATGCTGTGAATGTATTGATAATGCTAGCCTGTGTAAATTGAGCACATTTTAATAACGAATTCAAAGTTAATGTAAATTTTATATATCTATGATTGTAGCTTTGTATTTAACAAAAGACTCCAGTGAGACTGTGGTTATGTTGGTGTTTGGGAGGACTATCTCTATCCCCTGCATTTGGCATGCCCATTGTTTTACACAAACAACAGATTGAAGTTCAATGAAAATTGCTGTGTTGTTTCATCCCCACAGCTTGACATTGACCACAGAATGTTATTACCAAAGGTCACCATTAGCAAACTTTGGCAGCACTCAAATAACGTTTTCATGCAGATGCACTTAATTTCAACTGTTCTTTAAATTTCAAACCTGATAACCTCATTTACATGTGTAACAATGATTTTTAGGCGAAGTACACTCCATATGTGGGTTAAATAGTTTTGACTAGGGTTCCAGATAATTCATCTTGTTAACTGACAATTCTCACTGCTGTGTTTCTGAAAAGAGTGTGCCCAAAGTGATGTTTAGGATAAAGATCAGTGCTTCATGACAACAACACACCTGGTGAGATTTGAAAATATAGGCATGTTTATGTAAATTTGTGTGACAAATGTTCAATTTCAGTGTCAATCCATCCATCCGGAGATGTCTCAGATAGACTTCATCAAAACATTTGGTCACTGTTGAATTCATTGGCAGATCAGGTCCATGGAGATCAACTCTGGGTCCCACAACTCAAAGATGTTGTGAGGGTTTTCAGTAATTACGGTAAGTTTACTTAGCAACTCTCACAAAGTTGCCAACACAGATTTTACAATTGATTCCCATTTGACAAAGTGAAGGAGGATCATTGCAATGCATTTGTGCTTCTACCCCTATGTCAATCTACTTGCAGCAGTGGATTATTTCAATAGTGTCTTTCCAAATCTAATTGCAATATATTTCTACAGCTCGGCACAACAAGCACATTGTATATTTCATTACTTGAAGGAATCATGACAGCAACTGAGTGATGATCTTGTTTATAGATTGTAAGATTTTACAACTTAAAAACAAAACCACTTGAATAACATTTTAGGATGAGATTCCTGACCAGTGGTGAATCTGTAACTTTTCACAAGCTTTTAGAGCAATCCGCATTTTGTAATATCCATTTTCACAATGTTTTGGTGCCTTTCTTGATTTACAGGGGCAAATGTGCAATCCCTTTTTCCAGATGAAGTTCAGAAATGGGTAGAACTTGCTGATGATGATCTCAGGTAACAATCTATAGCTTTTCATGCATGTTGAAAATGAGCTTACTGATTTGGCTGTATATTAAAATAAGGTGCCTTTTCAGGCGTCGATTGCATGAAATAAAACATAGTCTGATGCAAAGATTTTATCAGAATGTCACAGACTAAAATCTGTCATGATTTGTAAAAAGATGTTAATATGGTCGCCAGTGTGCATGTTGGCTTTCACTTCCCTTCCTATTATGTCATTGTTATGTTTACACTTAAATTTTAATGAATGTAAATACATTATTGTATAATTGATGTATTTTTTTCTGTATGAGAAAAAGAAAGAGAGAGAGAGAGAGAGAGAGAGAGAGAGAGAGAGAGAGAGAGAGGGAAAAGTAAATTAATATATATCGATGGATTTCTCAATATTTTTGCTAGATTTCATGATGACAAGGAGAATCATCTCAAGGAAGCAAGTGACAACTCTGACGATACGTCACTACACACATCAGCCATGAATGGATTCCCTACAAGGAACTGTGTGAATTGCATCAAAATGCTAACTCATGCCATTGCAACCAAAAGTTTGAAGAAAAAGTGAGTAGTTGGTTGTTTCAGAATATTTTCAGTTTTTTGTGAGTGATCAAACATGTTAATTAATTGCTTCACCACCCTAATGATAGATCGTTAGGGTGACCTGGGAACTATAAATTTGGAATACAGTAATCTTGTTAAAACTCAAAAAAACCCATAAACACCGCAATTTTTTAATCTGCAATTCTACTATTTTTACTGAAAAGATGTATTCATATTATTTGTATCATTTGCGATACCAGGACTCATCCTGAAGTTGAGAGAGTTCTTTTGAATGAAATGTTTTAATGGCATTGCTGAACATGTGACTCCTTGCTAATCTCATGCTGTTTTAGTTTGGTTACCGTAAGCATATAGATACACTCTTCTCATTCAGTTTCTTGGTTTAATGATAGAAATTAAAGGTATACTGTCACCTGTTCCAATTTTGCCACAGTTACCATGGAAAGAGAAAATCTAACCAATCACAGATTTTAAGCAGGTGGCCACTTTTTAAAAAAAGCGCCCTCACATTGGCATTTTGAATACCAAGGAACGCCCCTTTGACCATATATGGACATTTTTAGATTACAGGTGACTGTATACCTTTAATGTTCTCATACTCAAATATTGGATTTGATTCAGATTATATGATGACATAAAGGTCTTAAGGTAGTGTGTGCCTCAAAAGTGAAAGACCTAACTTTTGCTCAAACTTTTCTCAATGAATTTTTCAACTATTCTCTTTCAAAATCAGAAATAAAAATCAGAGTTCACCTTGCAAATTGTGGTACTGGAGAAAAAAATTATTGAATATTTACCGATATTTGAAATTCAAAATGACTGCCATCCCTTTGTTAACTCTATGGAGAAAAATTAAATTTTAGATTTTCGAAAAACAAAGATGGTGAAATTTTTTTCTTACACCAAGAGCTTTAAAATGAGCTGCCACAAGTGGTAGATCAGAAAAAAATTGTAAAAGTTTAAGAGTCTGAATATTTTGCCCAGAGGTGCATTCTACAATAATATCATTTTAGCAATGTACCTTTTTGAGAATACTTTCAAGCTATACAGCACCCTTGATATTAGCAAGATCAGGACTCCGTGACTTGAAATTTTTGAACCTCTTTTATTTTCAATTTTTCTTGACAGAGTTAACAGTTATACAGATCAAGAACTTGTGGCAATGGTGTGTCTGGCTTGTAAAGTGGCTCTTGAAACAGACATTAGATTGTGAGTATCAGCAATTCCTGTCTAAGTATAGAAGAGCTAAGTTCATGAAATCTCCCTTACACACAAAATTGCAAGAGGAATATTCCTGATTGGCTTTAACTCTTTCCCTGCCAGACAGTATCACTTCCCCATCAGCCAACTCGGTGAAAAGCGGCATTGAGCCAAAACCATACCTATTTCCACCCATTTGGCTTGGTCTCTTCCAACAGCTTTAGTCCATAAAGTCATGTTTAGAGTATCTGAGGTTCAGGGGCCTTCACATGTGCAATTTTTGTTAAAATGCACCAAATGGGACATTGTGCTTCACTAGTTTTATCGAACTTGACCTGACGGTGAAATATGAACTTGACAGCGAAAGGGTTAATAGAAAGCATATTTTAAACAAATTTTAAATTCAGTTAAAAAAAAGAAGACTTACAAAGTGTAAATAAGAAAGATGTACATGAAGCATAGGTGTACCAAATCAAAAAATACATCCTATCATATACTTTATGTTAATTTTAATTTGTTTATATTACTGATCAGATATTGGGAGTTGACTGTAGATACTTCTTTGATTATCAACTTGATTTATTTTGTTATATTTACATGTCTTCAGTTTGGCCGTACAAGTGGATTTTCAGATGTGTATTGCAGTGTTATTAGAGTGTATCAAAGAAGAGAACTGGTCTCAGATGGTAGGAATTTAGTGATGTGTCTGACTTAATCTTTTTTTAACCCATGTGTGTGTGTCGAAAATTTCCACTAGAGTGATTGTAATCAAGAAGACAGATGGACAAATACATGTAGGTTGAGGTTACAGTGAAAATAACACTCACTATTCAAATCAACAGAACCAAATTAAATACCAAATACCAGATACCAAATCAAAATAATGAATGTTATCAAATGAAAATCACCCAGTGTTTGAAAATTTTTGTCTCATTTTTGTACTCACAAGGAATCAATTGTAATATTGTTGCACCTTTCAGGTACAGGAAATCTGTCACAACTTACCATATGTCTCTGACAGCAGTGTGGCTAATCACCACCACAACAAAGTGTATATAGTGCAGCTGATGCCCACTAATACTGCAAGGGGCAGATTCCTTAAAAGACGACTCAGGTATGACACTTTGTGCCCTTAGAAATCATTTGGTGAAGACATGTACTAATAAAACAATAGCACTTAAAAAGACTAGAGTGTTGATAACGAAGAAGTACCGGTAACAAAAACAATGTTATCAGAAGCAGTATGATAGAAATATTCTGAGTAATAACAGTGTAGAAATGTGACAATTACAGTGTGTATGTTTATAATGCTGATGTACATACGGCACAGTGGTGGAAATAGCGATGTGATAACATATAGTACATTGATAAAGCTAAAAATGTAGCAGTCTGATAGCTATATTACAGAGTAATGTCAACTTACGTCATGATCCTATTTGACTGAGTGAAAGCAATGAAAGAGAGTGATCCACAGAGAATCCATATAATAATAAATAATATATTTTTTTGCATATTCACTTACTTACAGTTACACCATACTTCATAGTTTGTTACCAAGTAACAACAACGTGAAGACTCAACCTGTTGACTGCTTGAAATTCAAGGTAACGTTATCTGCACAGTTCAATCATTCTGTATTATGTGTGATGTTTTATCAGTTGCACAATGATATCAGAAGCATAGCCCGGCATTAAATCAGCAATTTATCATATCTTTTTGGAAAAAGCTAATAAAGAGATAAAACTCAATCATGTTCCATTTAGTAACACTCAGCTCCAACCCTGTGATCAAAGAGACGCTTTTAGAAGTGATTTGTCCATATCCCATTGGTACTTGGTCAATGAGTCAAGGGTCAAAGTTAATATATTTCAATAGGAATGTGTGATATTTTAAATTCAGAATGTAACAAAATTTGTGTTATCTGTAGAGAAACAAACCTTTGGTATTGAAATGCTGATTTCATCCACTTTAGGCCATGTATTGCTTTAGGCCATGTATTTCCTGTATATAAATCTATAGATATTCATGCTAATATTCTGTGGTACTATTTTATCGGTGCAGGTCAGTGATCTACATTCCATTCTTCATCTGTGTAAACCATCCAGTGAGACAGACTACTATCATTTGAACAGCCTCATCATGTTGATAGATATGAGTGTTGGAAATGAACCGTTAAAAGCCGGTGAAAGGGTAAGGCAGACCAATTTTACTGTAATACTGTGTCCAGGCCCTAAACTAGTGTCAACAAGATTAAGACATTTCATCAGCTGATACAACACGTGACCCAGATGAATTTCACACGAATTGCTCTGTAATGGATATTGTATGGAAATCCTATGTTATAACAACGGCATCTAATGGCTTTTAGTATTGTGCCTGCATTTCCAGGTCGACATTTTATTTGGTCATTGCAAAAGTTTTGTTAAAGTTTTTATATTTCTCCCATTTATCAGTTTTATATTTCAAAATCATATTAATCTTTCTCTTTTAAGAACTGGAAGTGCCAAAGTTAACACTTCAGTGATGCATGTCTTAAATTTCTACAAACAGTTCCCAAATTGTCACTTTCAAAATTGCTTTCCATTTACACTTTGAACCTTGCCCCTTGCAACCTTTGTTGTTACAGCACGTTACATCTGAGCCGGGTGCAATGGGGAAAGTTTCAGTTCCTGTCATTGAGCCCTTTCACATTTGTTTTGTTTTACTTACATAAACAACCAATAATAAACCATGTAGCAGCTTTCATTTTCAATTGCAAATAGAGAGTTTTTATATCAGATAAACTCAACTGAAAGACTCCCCATTGGAACATTTCTGCAAACTCTAAAATTCTTGAGTGTAAATTCATCATGATATCACAAGCAGTGACCCTTGACCCTGTATCTGTTTTTGGAATGTGCAGGAAGGTTTGGATAAACTGGAACAAAAGCTGCGGTCCATTTCAGGAGACATCAAAGAATCAGTAAAGTGCCTACACAGAAGTAAAGTCAAAGATTTGCTGGTTAGGACAGCAAGCAAGTTTACATTTATGGCTCAAGGAATGACTCAGGTGAGGTGATCAGAAATACATCATTTTATCAGCTGTGATGCTGCAAAAGAAAGAACCAACTTTCCTATGCTACATAACCATTGGGCATAAACTTTATCTCAAGTTCCGTAAGAGCCATAGTTCAAGTTCCAGAATCCAAATAATATGACTAGTCATAAATGAATTTAAACCTACTCAAAGCAAGGCCTGTTTAAAACTTAGATGCCCTTTTGTACATCAAGCAGTTCACGCCCCATCAGTACAATCTGATGTTGTTGACACATCTATAAATAGCTGATGTATACTTTTGCCAGTCCTTTAAGTGTTAAGTCCAGACTGACACTTCCTGTAATATATGAACACAAATTGATTTACCGTCAAAAATTTACAAGAAGTATGTATCTTTCCCTTTCATAAGCTACAAAGCAATGCAAGATTTCTAAATAAATTTGTTCAGGATATCGTTTGCTTTTTTTCACCGCAATTTTTCATATGTAAGACAAAAACTTTGTCGCAACCTAGACAGCTTCTTGTTATTCCAGAAATTTGAATAATTTTGTTCACACACATTGATACAATGATCGGCATTCTGATTGTATTACTTTAATTTTGAGAGTCAAAACATTGCTGGAGACCCAGTGATAGAGAGCTGTAGGTAGAGATTTATACTATGAATTGACAGATGCCACAAGCTCCTAGGAAATCCTTGAAAGTTCTTGAATTTTTAAGACTTCTGGCAAGTTGTTGAAAAGCCCTTGAAAATGAAATTGAGTCCTGGAAGGACCTTGGAAATCTATAAGCCACCCAAGATTTTTGAAAATCATGAAATCATTAATGACATTGTAAAAATAATATTTAAAGTTGTAAATAAAAATGACACATCATAAAAAGGATATCTTGAAAACGGTATTTTGGACCTCAAAAAGTCTTTGAAAATTGGTGAAAAAGTCCTAAATTGAATGTATGGACCCTGAATTTGATAACAATATACTAGATCATTTATATCACAAATTACTGGAACTACATCTTGATAATGATGTTGAACCTCATGGATGTAGATTCTAAATAAGCCAGTGCACACATTTCATTTGATTTTTGCATTTCCTATTGCAGACCTCACTCTACTCATTTTACAAGAGTGAGAAAAGCATAGACCTGACAGAAGATTTACCCAGCAGCAGTGACGTCAGCAAAGTGCCATGCATAGAGAAAGTCAATACCAAAGCCGACAAGTCAAGGAGTATTGTTGGCAGCGGTAGCCAATCAAAGAACTCAATGTGTACGGATGGCGGGAACCAACCCAGCATATCAGTGTGTGATGATAAGCAGGCTAAAGCCCCAGAAGCTGAATGAGGATAGGGTTTATACCAGGCTGAAGCCCAAGAACTTGAATAATGATAAGATTAACAAATTCCAAATGACATTGAACCTCAAAGAACAATGCACATGACACTTCTGTAAAGCCAATTCTCACTTCATCAGTTCTTTTTGCATCATATCAATTTTCTAAAAGCAGCTCAAAAGTAAAAGGTATTTTGATAACATTTTATTCCTGGAACTAAATCATCGTTTTGGTACTTCGATTTGAAATATGTTTGAGTGTTTGCTATATTTTATCTTAGTACTAGATGGAATACTGCTTTTCACCTTTCCTTGAAAAAACAAGTAACGGTAAAAATATTATCAGGGTTTCATTGGCAGGCCTAGTGTAATTTTCCCAAGCTGATGTGGAACTTATGTTGCATAGAAATTGGAAGTTGCTTATGTTTCCTTGTGTATTATACCAGGCGTGTAAACCTTTCTACCCAGAGATGGATTCAACGTGATAAAACAGTCGTCCAACTTTTCCAAACTCAATTGTTGTACGACATGCAAGGTACACACAAACATTGGTACCATATCCTAATGCAAGGTTTAGCCATTTAAAATGTCTGTCCAAAGAGGTCCAACTATACCAGAGACAACAGTGGGATCGGGTCAAACTACGGAGGTGAGAGGGTAAACTTCACCGTCAATGAGATGCTCTGTCAACATATCAATCACCTCAAAACTCAAGTGTTTGTTGTACCAAAGTGAACTTTTCTGTAAGGGATTTGAACCCATCTGATTCAAATTCACCACTGTCAACACAGAGTGCAACTTTCACAATAGAGAGGAAAGAGACTTTATTTTACATATTAAAAGGGACACAGCAAAAAAAAGTTTGTAATATTTTCCATATTTTTGTCCTAGAAAAAACAGGAAAACTCTGATCTTCTGTTGTAATTATGGTGCAGGAGAAAGTATTAGCCATGCAAATACAGAGTGTTGTGTACATTATGCAAATTAAGTCTTGTTGGGACTGGAATTGAGCTGTCAACATTGACTGCAGACATCGCACATATACAGGCCATGGTGACATGTGGAATGCAAGGGATTTTTGCTTGATTGTGGGTAATGGAACAAGAAACAGTATTTTATTAACAGGACAAAATAATGGAAAATATTTCCGATGTTATTGCTAATGGAGCTTTGACAAGCAGAGTATAGTGATTTTAAAAGTAAAGATTTTATTTTCAGAGCGTATTTTTAGAGGACACATCACTCTGGTCAATTCGTAAAACCCTCAGGAGTTTACTGAGAACTATTCATGTCATGTTTTCAAGAAAAAGTATCATGTGTATGGTCAATGATATTTTAACCATACCGGTACATCTGCCATTCTGTTCCCGGCCACATTATAGCAAAAAGAATACATCATTTTTGCCGAATATCTGTATTGCGGATGAAACTTCTCCCATCCATATTTTCTCAGTTTCTGTTTTCTTTGTTGTAAGTTTGCGTTATTGGTATCCCTGTACCAAATGTAACAAAAAGTCTAAAGCCTTTGTGTGTGATGTGTATGTGTGTGTGTGTTGGTGGTGGATGTACGTGTGTGTCACCATGTTGTGGCAGTAGCACATATCCACTATCAATGCTTTGAGAGTTCAGTTTTTTTGTTAGCATTCAAACTGTTTATATATATATATGAAGATTGATTTCATTACAGAAGACAAGTAGACTTCAAAAGCTGTTATACCAAAGAATCTACGGTAAAAAAATAAAATGTTTTTTTCTCATCCTAGGTCTCAGAGAAAATGATGCAGCAGTGAGTAGGGATAATACTGACACACCAAAAGATTAAGATGATAGCTTGTCTATTCAGAAATGTACATAGAATAGTCACATTCCCGTAAAATACTGTACATGTCACATATTCTGCACATTGTTATTTTTGTGGGGTTTTTTCAAGCATTAAAATGTTAAGTAAAAGGCTGACATGACTAGCTCGACCTGTTCAAGGATGGAAAACAACATTAAAGGTATACTGTCACCTGTTCCAATTTTGCCACAGTTACCATGGAAAGAGAAATCTAACCAATCACAGATTTTAAGCGGATGGCCTCACATGGGCATTTTGAATGCCAAGGAATGCCCCTTTGACCATATATGGGCATATTTAGATTACAGGTGACTGTATACCTTTAACTGTTCAAGGATGAGAAACAACATTTTTTCCTTTTTTGACCGAAGTTGTAATTTTCCTGTAGCGAAGTACTTTGACGTCACAGTACTACTGAAATTTCAAGAATACGGACAAACTCTTGCATTTCGATTTGACAAGTCAAAAATCATGTTGATCAGTATGACTGAAGTAGCAATTATAATCATTTACTGTAGTTTGATGGAAAGGTATTTGTCATACGGTGCTTGAGTTGCAAAGATGAAATTGTTTTGTTAAATGTGTTTACAACTTTACATGTGTTTACAACTTTTACCTCCTGCTGTTCTTGCTTGTAGTTAAAGCCTCAGTTATTTTTACTTTTGACACTACAGTACTGTTGACCAACTTGTGCTGGGCACCCTATCACATATATGTTGAAACGGCAATTATTTGAATTGTCAAGCAGTGCATGTATGGATGGGGTGCACTTTTCAAAATCTGCAAGTGAATTCAAGTCCAGATGCTGTACAGAGTATACCAAGAAGCTGGAATTGATGGATTGGACAAAAAATATTGAAAAATTGTGAAAATTATGTTGCTGGGACTTTTAATACTCGGTCAAGATTCAGTTGTTTAGTTGCCTATTGAAATCATATTGTTCTTTGTTCATGAATTAAAAAGTGTTTCCAAATGGACAAATTATTATAGTTGTCATATTTTAGCCTCTTTCATGTATAGGAAGGAGAGAGAGAGAGAGAGAGAGAGAGAGAGAGAGAGAGAGCTCTTAGAAAACAGCTTATGTATAGGTATTCTCTGAGATCATGGTCTCCTCAATTAGAAATCTGTGCTAAGGTCTTAGGGTGCCTTTAATGGTGAATAACTATAAACATACCTTCTAGGATAATGTTGAATGGTCATGCAGCCAAGCATATGGGCCTAGCATTCTTCACCCTTGTCTCTACATGAATGATAAAAATATTTTGAAATATCAAATGAAACAAAGGGTACTGAAATTCTTTAAAAAATCCAATTTCACTTGTTCAAAGCAGCATCTTGATAAACTGAAATCTTTACAAGGCCAAAGTCTGATACAGTTGTATAAATTTTGTATAATATTATTCTTCGTTTTTGCATCATGGTATAATTGTTGAAGAAGCTAGTTCACTGTGTCAATGCAAATATGATCGAAAGAAAATTCAAAGTAAAATTGTGTGCATGGCATTGTTGTCCAACTTTTTATTTAGAAGCCAAGCTAATCATCCATGAAAGGAATGAATTACTGCACGATTATGAAAAACTACTTTATGTAATTTCAACACATTTCAAAAGTTAATTGTGAAGACCTGAGAGCATTTATCAACAGACAACAATTGGCAGTTGGATTTACTTATCTGTACATATGCTACTTTTGAACAAATTGCCTGCATGTGCAAATGTTTGAAAATTGTTAAACTGCTGTCTATCATTAAATTTACTGAAAACCTGAAACAGTATATTTTACTACATGCCTCTTTCAATTTAGTGCTCAGGTCACAAATTGTACTAGAAACTGCTCAAATAGATACCAGCAAGTACAATTGTAGATGTACTTTTGTTTGTCAGGGAGACCCGAGTGCAACAGGTGGTATACCAAACAGAGATGTTGGAAGTAAAATAATAAATTTTACTAAGTGCACAAATTATAAGTGTCACATACAATTCAGGTGTTTGACTTTTTCAATAGTGTTTGTCGAGGGAAATTGAATTAGGTACACTTCACCAAACTGAATTACAAATTGTAAATCTTGTGTATCTTTAGCATGTTCATCCATACCTGCATCATCAAATTCTTGCCTTCTATATTATAGTTCATGAGCCGCTTGCCACTCCCTGCCAAATTCTTTCATCTACATAATTCTTCCTCTACAGTGGGTTAAGAACCAACAAAATTATGAATGTGAAAAATTGATGCAAAATGAAATAGTGCATTCTTGTACCATTTTTGACCACCCTTCACTGAACCCCTTTCAGTCACTTGTCAACTATGGTGCACCAAGAAAGGAAATTAAAATGATCCCTTTGTTCAATATTGATATTAATTGTTTTTAATAGCTATCAATACATTTGTTGAAAGATTATTTATCCAACTAATCCAAAAATCAACTGCCACAATTGTGGCATGAATAATATTTTAAACTTGTATTCTTTTAGTTAATAAATGTATTTCGTACAGTCCTTTCTTCCAATATCATTGCTGAGTCCCAAACGATGCAGAAGTAATTGGGGTCAGAATTCTGACATACGTTTTTATTTGACATTCCTGGATTAAATTCGACAAACTTTGTAATGTACTTTTTGCAGGCTGATGCATCAGAATTACTCTATTGTGGAGCGGCTGGCAGTCACAAGAATATTTTTATGCTTAAAGCAGCAGTGCTGCAAAAAAAAGTACTTTGCAATTTTTGCACTGCAGAATTTTTCCCCCATTTTCGACCATTCCTGAAAAAAAAACCTCACCGAAGAGCGAACACTAACATCACTTCTACTAGTTCTGGTTTCAGTTTTCCTACAGGACTAACTGCGCATGCGCAAAACATGCCCCAATTCTCCTACTTCCGGTTCATTCCATTCCGTTTGTCATTGGTCAACCGTGCACCGGCTACCTTGTAGCGAGGACGCTGACAACAGACGTAGACCGCACAAGGAAATATATTGTGAGTCATGTTTCAGAGAGATAAGTCTGTGCAGCTTAAAGGCAGCGCGTCGTGCCTGTACAACAACCTTAGCGTGCTGTCCATGCCGGACAAAAATCTAACCAGTTACGCTGTGGTGCACAAAACTGTCGTGAACATTGCAAACTGCAGCGGAGATGCAACGAACATACAGCATAGGCAAGTCAGCTGCAAAGAGATGGGGGCTCCAACGGGAAATTCTATGATATTGCAGGTGAGTATTGACGAAAATAATGAGCACTATCGATTAAAATTCGATAATCAAACAAGGCTTTTGTCATGTTAACCCGATTTTCATGGAAAGAACAACACGCAAGCGGCGAATCTTCGAAAGAACCCTGGCAATAAGATACTGTCACTGTCAGGCCCACACATGATTTGCGGGGCAGGAAATGGTTGCCATTAGCAACGCAATTGATGTCATCGTCGGTCATTCCACCGATCAGTTTATCCCATTAGGTCATGCCAGATTTGATTCGAGAGTGCGTGATATTATATCTATAGCATAGGTTGGCAAAACTTGTGGGCAATTCACATGTAATCACAATTATTACTTTTAGTCACGTGATCAGCCGTGATGATACATCAGCAAATCACGACTCCATATCCAAACGGAAATCACCATTTCATATAATACAACACGTTTCTAAAATTGGTGATATTCTTTTTAATATGTATTTGATGTGACTGTTGAGAAAATCATCACCGTGATTTTCGCTAATGAAAATACAAAATAATTTACTCCGACTGATCTCATGTTATTTGTTTGATACACAGTACAGAAACTCAGAAACTGTACACTCACTTAATTGAAGTCAAATTTCAGAAAAATGCAATGACCAATTTTAACAGCTTCATCCCATCATATCGTTTTTTTGCAAAAGAAAGTGATGCAGTCTCTGTTAATGTAATGATCCCCAGCAGCAGATGCCAATTTGACTGAAAGAGAAAGTAATGTGGAATGTAATAAAAATCATAAGCTACTGACTAAATTATTGTTCAATCGTTAATCTCCCTTCTACCATTGTCACTTGCATACATTAGGTTTAAGTTATAATTTAGTAATCTTTCTTTGCGCAAGCTTATTAGAATTTAGTCTATAACATTGACACTTGTTGTTTTTTTTAACTGACTTCCTTTTTAGCATTACATTATGAAAGTATAAAAGAAGCTCCATCTCAATCAAATGTACTAATTTTTTATAACAGGATATTATAGATCACTTAGGATGTGTGTTAGTCATTTGTTTAGGAATACTGTGGCAAGGATATGGCAGAACAAAGAGGGGAATGGATGGGTAAAAGAAATGGTGCACAGGTCGTGAATGATGTGTATGATGACCTGAAATAAATTGGTTTTTGTTGCCTTAGGACATCCATCCACATTCTATCTCTTCTTTCTTTCCTTTTTCACAGGCCAAATTTTGTGAATTTCCTTCAAGAAGCATGTTAGTGATTTTATCACAGAGGGGTATACAGGTAAGTTTTATTTCAGTGGTGAACAATTGTCTGTACTCTTATGTAATTGTAACATCAGTACTAACATTGGAGTATTTGATGATTATGTCCTGGTGTTTTTTATTGGAATAAACCTGTCATTTTAAATTTTTCCTGTTGTCTCATACTGGATTTCATAGGTTTGTGTAATGAACTGTGATAAGGTGACCAAATTAAATGATTACATTGATGCATGGTTGCTGCTGAAACATAGAGCTTTTCCAATATGTTGGAATTAAAACCTGTATAATCAGATCAAAGTGGAGCAGCCAGGCTGTGGCAATCCTTTATTATAAAAAGAAGCACAGTTGAGTGCATGTTCCACGGTTTCTATGGCAATTATTCCAATGCCAATCATTCAAATCTTATTCAAAGGTATTTCAACTGTGATGTTGATGTTGTTCTTGGCATATCTGTATCTCATTGCCGAAGAGTATCTATATCTGACAAAAATATTTCAAAGTATATTTTAACTGAGAGCTACAATACTACCAGGCTGAAAAGACCATCTTCATGTTAAATCAGTATCAAGTGGTTGACACCAATCTTTTTCTCGATGCAAATTAGTATACAATATGTACCAGTGATTTTCATGTTTAATAGTGTATATACATAGAAAATGAATTAACATTTTTTATGCATGCCTGTTTCACATGACACATGAAAAATTTACTCGTAGATTGCAAAGCTGTCGGATTGTTTAAACAGTCAGCATGATAATTGTCCAATATTTTACATTAGCTTTGTATAAGATTGTATTTGTAGAGCCATGGTAATCCATGCATTTATTCCTAGTCATTATTTCACATAAGGACTTATTAAATCAAAACAGACAAGACAAAGACAGGTTCTTCTAGCAAACTTTGCACAAAGAAATACAAATTAGGGTAACCTTCCCCTTTAAGACGATTCAAATGTTTGTAAATTAGGGGTTTTTATGGATTAAACATACGGTAAATAATAAAAGGCCTAACAACTTGAAATGATGAACATTATGATAAAAAGTGGTTTGTATATAATTTATAAGCAAAAGAAATTTATCAGACAGTTTTCAAGACACTCTGACTGACATAACTTTATGTGAGAAATAATGATTATTACATTTTATGTATCCTTTGCAGATATTTGAGGCTGATGGTTCAATAATGTTATTTTGGCATTCATTCGGGAGTTCTGACAGCGGGCAAGGTAGGAAAACGGTCATTTCTTTATACTTGTGCCGGAGGACCTGCATCTTAGGGGCGCTTGAATCACCGTTCAATTGTAAACAAAAGCACTCAACATTAATGGTGCATAAAACAAGCAATGATACGGTAGAGTTTTACTCACAGTCACACCAAATTTACCGATAGATTTCATCACAGCAATCATACAGGTACCAGTTCATAAACCCTTCAGTTCATGTCCTAACAATTATGCCACATTTTTAATAGCATTCTGTATGCAATCTTGCAATCTGAACATGGTGTTAGTCTTGTCTTTCTTTAATGCAGTATACTATCTTAATTGAAGTTAGATTTTATTTTCTAAATGTAGACGGAAATTCAAATAATGTTGACATATGGCATGTCCTTATGATGAATTCTGGTATATTCCACATCAGCTTTTCACACTGGCCATTTCTTGCATGTTGTGAGAATTATATTCAATGACATGTCCCAAACAAATCCCTCAGTTACTCAATAAATTACTACAAATAACTGATTGCTTCCCAAAATATACTTAACAACCACCGAATGTAACTTGCAGAGAGTTTCTTGTGACGTAATATTGTCATGTCTTTCTTCGCAGCTGGGGAGATCTTTGCGAGAGGTGTGACAGGTGTTGGTGATAGCCATATTGTAGTAGGTGAGAAACTATTTTGCTATAATGGCATAAAGTAAAATTGAGCAACATACTGTACACAAATGCAGACCACACAGGCACAATGACACTTCCTGTGGGCAGAGTTAACAAACTTTTTTAGTTTGAGCTTGAAACTAAACTATATGCTGTAAAGCTGCAGAACTGTACTGATATATAACGCAATATCTACATGTATTTAGTAATTATTGTTGTGTCATGTACCTGGCAAGTGGACAGTTTACAAGACAAGTATGATAATTAATGTCAGTTCCTTCTGAGTTTGTATATATCTTTAGTTCCATAGTAGCTGAAGTAGTCCTCTGCACTCTTGTTTGCTGGCCGTTGGAGAAACTTTTTATAGGTCAAGTGAAATCTAATGTAAAATTCAGTGATCTCCAAATCATAATTTCTTCCAAAATTCCAAGGCTTGGTGTAGGCTGATAGTTTGACTCTACAATTCTTACAAAATTGTGACTGTCTGTTGAAATGGATTTATCAGTGAATAGGTCAATGAAGTGAGAGCAGCAATCTGTGTACTTTGCAAACGGAAGATCAAATATTTACCAATTATGTGTGCCGTACATTAAAGTTTGTTATTTGTGTCTTTTATTGAAAAAAGTAGTGTTTAGTTTTAATGTTCTCTGTATCTGGATGACTATTTAATGTTTTGTTTTGAATGAAGGTTCCGCAAAGGGTACATTACTGGTGTTCAACGTCCCTGCAAAAGGACCAAATATAACATTGTCAGAAACTCTTACCGGTCATTCCTATGCGGTCAGCGACATCCAGAATACTGGAAATGAGATGGCTAGTGCTGATGACAACGGTAACATCATAGTGTGGAAAGCAGGAACACCATTCAGTAGATTAGCAAAGATTAATGGCTCTGGGTAAGATGCTATCTACTTAGGGGATTTTCATTTAATTCCGAACTTTTTTGATTCGCACTTTTGGTAATTTGAGCTATGCTCAGTATTACCTGTTGTGACATCCTGTAAAGAGTCCTCCTTAACGGTGACAACAGTCCGAATGTAAGAGAACAGATATGTTCTCAGGTTCGCCGCGCCATTTACATCACTCAGACATTTACTGAACAAAAGAGCTGTAGATAACCAAGATAGGTGCATGACAAATGGAACTACTTTAAGTGGAAGGGTTTTAAGTTGTATGTCAATTATCATGCACTGATGTGTTCCAGATTGATGCCATGCCTACGCCATTGAAACCGTGTATCTCTGTGATGCTCAATTGCCACTCCTATTGTTTCTGAAATGATTTTTTTAAAAGGATCAGTCAGCAGTTTCAAGAACCCATTTCAGTAAAGTCATAATTTCATCGTTGGATTTTTGTACTTTCATATTTTTTCGGGCAAATCTTTTTCATTTATCCAGAGTCCTTAACTTACATAATTCAGTTTTGTTGCATACTTCACATTCATGTAAGCATTGATTAATAAAAAAAACTTTTTATAAATTCAGTGCTAGCCAACACACCTGTTTAACAATACATTTATTACAGTATGTTAATGTTTTATTGTACATTTCATTCTCAGTTTGGATTAGAAAACATGATTTTATTAGGGCTATAATGACTTTGAAGAATTTTTTTTGATCGCTATTTACAAAGTCACTTATCCGTCAACTAGCTCGATGACTACCGCCAAGCTTTATTTTTAAAGGATGAATATTGTAGAGTTTGCCATAAATATTAAATGTTTGATTTTGGTTTCAAATAACACCATTCAATGTTAATGATTCCTTACCTTACCTTGCCTGCCATGTCCTTCGTTCAAAGAACAGCATCACAAATAAATGAAATAAAAAAGTAAAATACATCAGTTGATATCACTGACCCAAAACAGTATCAATGTACAACTAAGTTTATGTACTGTTCTTTGTCAATAACATGAAAATAGTGATTATTGTCGCTGTGAGATGGGATATATTCATATGTGATGATTCTGTAACATTCTTAAAGTACAATTTTATTCAATTTGGTGATGATTTACCACATCACATCTGTATTATCCTTCATTTCAGTTGTACCTGTTCAGCTGTGTGTTTATTCAGTGGTTTTGTGGCTGGAGCGTACGGCTCTGGTCACATTCGTATCTTTGATGCCAACACTGGTAGTTTACATGTAGAAATCTGTGCTCATGCCAAATGGATCAATTCAATGGATGTAGCTCCATCAGTGGGATTGGTGAGTTTCCCTTAGTTCTGCTGTCAAACATAAATATGGCTGGTAGTGTCCATCGTCTGTCAACTACAACTTCCAATAAAAAAACTGTCACCAGCTGGAGGTCACACTTCTCCCATTGGATTACGCAAGCAGATTTGGCACAAAGTATTGTAAGCCATGGTAAAATTGTTCTGGATGGTGGAGTTTGGGTATCTTTCAGAGAGTGGGTCGCAAATTATTATCATCATTGTTGAATTATCTCTGATGACAGCACGAGGAACCCAAGATATTCATATTGCATCACAGTTTTGCGATAGATTCTATTAATCACATCGTAACAAATCAAATATGTATCCTAAACAGCAGTGCAACATTTCTTCATGCATTCATAGATCATGTTTCTGTTGATCTTTCAAGCTATCCTGGTGATCAGTATAGCATGCAATTGTCCAGACAATTCTGAAGTGTATTTCTTCTTATATTTCAGTTAGTGACAGCCAGTGAAGATTCCTTTGTCAGAGTCTGGGAAGTTTCTAAAGGAAATGAATCTTATCCAGAGGTGTGTCTTTCTCAAACTTTACGATATAGTTTTCTCACCTTCCAATTTTTACATCAGATCAGTTTTCTCCCTTATTCTAGTATGCCTCTGGCAGCACACCATAATTTTCTACACAGCCTTATTTTGGTGTGAACATGTAAATTAATTCAAGTTTGTAGGTTGGTCATTTTTGAGCACTCCATCAGAAATATTTGATACTCTGTTTGAAAGTATAAGGATATCCAATATGTTGGATATTGGTCAAACTCCACACATACAATGCATAAAAATATCATCAAAGAAATTTGTCACTAGCCGCAGGACAAAGTAAAAATGACTACACTTTGCATTTTAATATTGTGTAAAATTTACCAGAAGAGAAAAGAAACATTTAAATCATCCCAGCAACACTGCGTCTCCAATGTAATGGTTATTTGAATCAGATGAATAATTAATTTCAATATTTTTTTTCGCTAGGTTGACCTGAAATTCTCCGAGTGTGTGACAGATGTGCAATTGTGCGGAGCAAAGTTTACCAGCAGGAATGGCCGAGCCTTTGGCGTTACCGGCTATGATCACAATGAAGTGGTTTGCTTCTCACAAAAAGCATAAAATAAATAGCCACAGCTTTTCAAACAAGATATAGATAGTATCATTGTATAAACTAAGTTATGTCAGTGAGGTTGTTTTGTGACTTTGACAAGAATACACTCCAAAAAATGCACATTTAGTGTTGCCAATTTCACATAGACGGGATGACTTATTAGAACTCAGCATCAAAATTAAATTGTAGTAAACTATAGTTCCTGCTTCTGCCTTTTACAACTCAGAAGTGAAGACTTGATTTGACCAGGGTGTTGTATTTTATAGTACTTCATACCTTGAAGGAGAATTTCAGTTTGTCACGTTTTTTCTAATGTCATCGGTAAATGTTATCAAAACAAATTCCAGCTAAGTATACTGTGTACACTCTGCACTTGTCATACATATTACTGAAGAACAATTTACTAGTCTAACACCATACACTACACTGGCAAGGGATCTTCTGAGCAAGTTTTGTAAGTTACCAGTGGTCAGCATTGTGTGGAAGTTCTTGAATTTTCATGTTTGCTATTTTGTAGATATCCTAGCTTTTGAGAGTGAGAACACAGCCAGACATGCAATATCATCTTCATTATGCTCCATGACTAGATCTCACAAGAAACTAAGTGTTGACTACATTTTAATTAGCATGAGCCAAGATAATCTTGGTCAATTTCTCATAGTTTAATCACTTGATGAACACATGGTCAACTTTTGTATGTGTACCACATTGTCTCATGCCGTCCAACATGATTGTAAAAAGATGAGTTTAGATTAGGTATGACTTGTACACCGTATCAAAATATACTGTTACTTAGATTTTTTTAGAGTGACATGGGATGTCTGATGTGTACTCCAGTCTTATTTATTACTGCAACAGAAAAATATGTGTTGAAATAGAGCACCCAACTTTGCTATGTTCCAAGAACAAATGGTAATAATTGTTAGCATCCTTGTTTATGTAAGCACCCCTACTCTAGCAGGTATATTGAAAAGGGTTTTCCCTGTTGTAAATAACAGAGGACATTTTTTGAAATTTTTATGATGTGATATTGACATTTTAAACAGTCAGTGTGATGATTAATACAACCTTTGCCGCATTTTTCATCTGTGAGATGCAGTTCAATATCTGTTAAGTCTCCCGTCGAAACCTCAATCTTAAGGTAATAAGACTTTTATTTAGGCCAAGTAAGGTCATTGTCCCTTACAAAACTCACTACCATGATGTGAAACCTTCACTATAATATTTGTTATATTTGGAATAGTCACTATCAAATTTACTCAAAACTCATTCTCAAGACACTGATAAAGGTGATGTCTCAGTTAATAGGATTGCCTTAAACTGTTTGTTAAATCTGTGAATTTCCATTCTCCATGACTGCGTATGTGGCGGCCCCTATTGGAAAACACAGACATTGGTGGCAGGAGATGCATGGGCAAAATGTGTGTGGAGCCTTGGAAGATAATGTACTTGTGCATTCTGATGTGAGAGAAAATGTTCAGAAGTGACGAGATGGTTATGATGAAAGATGAAATGACATCAAAATCCATCAAATGGATGTTCATTATCAAGCTGAAATAGTAAATGATCACAGCATGTCCAATGATTATGCAAAGTGACTCTAACTATATTGATGACATTGCAATTTTTAAAATTGTCTCTGCAGGACTTTATGACACATGTTCATTAATAGACTGATGTTTAACACATGGTGATTTTGTGTTGAACTCACACAGATTGTTTTGAATTGAAATGGTCATGCAATCAGTTCATTTGTGTCTTGTAGCTTTTTGCTCATGCAGACATCAGTATCTGAAATCTGTATATCGACAAATACTGCAAATTCCTGTAAAGCCGCCATGGATTGATTTTAAAGACCTTTTAATTGTTGCAGTATGCATCCCTCACATGTAAAAGAATGGCTTGGGAAACAAACTACACAAAAAGTGGAATTGGAATGCAACTGGAATTGGGAGATCTCTTTTTACAGTTCCTTGGCCTTTGCAAATTTTCCCATTCCCATGAGCAAAAAAAGTGGCATGTCTCAAAGTGAAATGCGATGATAATACTGCTGGTCAAATTGCTCTAATTTAATTGTACAACAATGCCTTAGTTTTCGAATGCTAGTTTATTTACTATCACCAAAATTCATACGTTGTATTGTCTCCATCCGTTTGAGTGTCTATATCTCCATCCAAGATTCCAGACTCACTCATCCATGTGACCCAGCTTGCCACAGTGGTCTATTTCATACACATGACAGTTTATCAAAACAGAGGGAGTCCCTTTTCTGTGCAGGTATGGTAGATAAATGATACTTTCCAGTCCATGGGAATTTTAGGTACATGATTATAAGTATTTACTTGGTATCTTTGTGCCAATTTTGCGAGGAAAGATTTCTGTATATTTTTGAAGCTTTTACAAGATCATGTGGATCTCAATTTTATCAGATTTTAAATAGGTATTTTCCCTTAAAAATTTCAGTCGATGGCCAAATGATGGACATGAAACCACCACCGACAAATGATACAAAATTTCCATGGACTCTAACAAATCATTTCAATTGCATTCTGCATGTGTGTCTGCCATCTCAGTCAACTTTCAATGCATTTTTGTTGTAACATTCTAGGATAGAGAAAACAAGTCTTGTGACAGGCTTTGTTTGTGCAAATACATCATGGAAATGAAAAAAATTTAAATTGCCAAAGGTAACCAAGTTCACAACTTTCTGAATGTCCGATGATTTTACTCTCCTGTACACGCGTGTTTACCTTTGATGCTGAATTTTCACATATCAGTAAACATACATTATCAAAAAAGCAAGTTTGAAAAAACTTTCAAAATAAGTATGATGAAAAAATATTTGATCAAGTTGAATCCAGAAATTCCTGACACTGTAAAAGAAATGTCTATATATATATATCTTTATTTCACTTACAAATTTACTTGGCTAGCAGCAAGTCTCTTTTAGTTATGTTTGTTACATACATTTTCAGATCATTTTACCTTTTCACACATTAGATCCTGAAATATTTTTAACTGCTATTTTAGCACATTGTGTAAGAGAAAATTAATAAAGCAATCAAAACTTACCTCCTAAAAATGTATTAGGCTTGTAAAACAAATTTTCCCTACATCTTGCATTTTCTGTCATTAAAATGCTCAGACCAGGTTATCATGACAACTATGTGCAAGTTTTTGTTAGACTCGTTACTTAGATGCACTGACCTTATCCAGCAGTGTTGGGGTGCAATGGATCTAGTGTTTCAATAGATGTATGTTATGAAATAAAATTTGCTATGTCTGTACTGTTGTCATTCATTGTGAGTGTATTCTGCATGCAATGACACCATTATTAGTAAACAGCCATTCTGACCATAGCTTGGAAATCTTCATGTGCAGTAGGATACAACTTTGAAAAATATTATTTCTATTATATACAAAACTGCAGACAATTTTTGTATGGGATGACCATACTTCCTTCCGGACTATGTAAGAAATTTATGCAAAAGACTTTGAATAGCATGTATTTTACAGAATCATTAAGAAATTTTTAAGTTGATTTTTGCATGTACGGTAGGGCAATGATTCTGGACATGGATAAAACAAGAGCAGCTTCTCCATGTATCACATAAGGAAACAGGCTGATTGTGGATAAACAAGTTTTTGGGTGTTTACTTGTAAGACACTTTAAAAGAAATTGATTAATCCAAATCTGGTAAATGGCTGCTGATGTAAGCGACATGTTTCTCTAATAAGTAGCTCCAGGAACAAACAAAATTGTGAAATTACTACCTTGCAGCTATATTGGATTAGTAATATACCTATGGTGTGCGCCACATTTGAAAGATACAGGTAAGGAGACGCAAGAGCAACGATGCCAAAGTCACTAACATTGAACCCTGCCCTGTGAAAGGTACTGCCACCTATGTCTGCAAGGATTACAATATCTTTGTTCAATACTGTTGTTAGGTTTTAATCAAAACTATAAATCTTTGCTGGCACGCAATATAAAATGGACATTACAGCATCGCAATATTAAATGGAGATCAAATGATGTCTGAAGAAAACATGCAAGTTGTAGACACTCATATTAAGAAATTAATTTTTTATTTACAAGGTGTTACATTACAATATTCGTCAGGCCAAGGATGAAATATACAGACAATCACCTGGAAATTTTGAACATTCTATGGCCTAGACAAAAGATAATACAGTCAGAAAACAGCAGCATATGGAATGAGGGAATTAAAAACAACGTTAAGTAGCAATGGTGTGTATTTGTGCTGGCACACAGTCATTTTAGACGTGGCATTTCATCATGTTTCCTATTTTAGAATGCAGTTGTATTGTCTTTCAGCATACAGAAATAGTAATTGATAAAAGGACCCTGCTGAGAAATATCAGTCACATATTATCCCATATCTACACTTAAATTGTAACAGCGGCTTTACCAAACTGTAAACCTTGGATTACAGCACATTGTGATTATACATGGTACTAACTCAATTATGACAAGAGTCAATATGATTTGCATTTATGGTTGATTTCAATAAGCTACTTCATTCCTTCTTGACATAAACCTCTTGAACTGATATACATATATAGAGAGAGTACTCAACAAAGTCTAACAAATTATATCACCTCTCATTGAAGCAGTATATGTATCAATGAATGTGATACAAAAGGATAAGTAATGTTACTTTTGTACGATACATTGCAATGTTGACAGGTATAATCTACTCATCATGTCCCTGTACGTGAACTTGGCTGTTGCAACAACAGGGTACGCAGTGAAAAAGATAGGTATACTTTAACATTTGACAGGACATAGTAAATGAGCTATGGCTGACCAATCAATGACTTGAGACAGTGTCATCTGTTTATGATATTTTTATGCAGTCAATCTCTATAATCTCTTCATGCCATGTAGACTGAAAGATTCCGTCGCGTGCGGGCACTCCGGCGCACTGCGACCTACGACCCTTTACCTTTTTTTGGTAAAAGGTCATGGGTCGCAGTGCGCCGGAGCGCCCGCACGCGACGGAATCTTTCAGTCTACATGGCATGAAGAATCACAAACTTTTACAGACATAATTGTCATCAAACAGGTGTCTTTGAAAATTATGTTTGCTATCATGAGTCAGCACTTCATTTACAAGGAACTTAAAATTTGGCAGAAAAAAAAACAATGCATGTGATTTTCTCAGTAATTAGATGCTACAATTCAATAACTAGTGTACCAACTAGAATTCATCCATGTTTGGATTACACAGACTGCTAGGAGAGTGAAAAGGTTCACCTTTCCTGTAGTTACTTCTTGTTCCTTTGTGTAAAATGAGGCCACAGTCCAGGACTGTGAATGAGGCCAACAGATGCTATCTGCAGAGAAGTCACAGAGTTGCTTGACCTTGACGTTACACTTTCTTCTCTTGGAAACGTGTTGGATAAGAAACACTGAATCAATTCACTGTCTGACATGTTGCGGCAATATTCAGCAGCAAGGAAAGTTATGGTTGATTGGTATACTGTAATTATTAACAGCTACTTAAGGAGTCTTGAACTAAGGCTATTGCATAGCTGATCGGCTATGTGAAAGTGATTTTAAAAGTGAACGATACTCAGACAACCAATAGGCTACATACTTCCAAGATGCTACACATTGCCAGTGACATTTTAAGTCAGTGACCCTCATGTCAGTGATACTAACTCAAGGCTATTCTAACAATCACGTGGGAAAAGGTGAAATGTCAAATTGGAAAAAATTCATCCTGTAGAAGTACACAAGACTCTTGATTGCAATATCATGCAGTTTACACAAAATTTGGAAGTTTTTGGACGGATGGCAGCCCTCGAAAACACTTCATAAGTATGATCTAGCTTGGGTTACATTCCACGTCTCCGTCTTTAGATGCTTTCAATTTCTTCAACTCTTCAATCAGCGTTTTTTCCATGTCCAGTATTTCTTGTGGCTTTTTATACTGTACATAGCAGGAATGAAAGTTTAAAAGTAAATGAAAATATCAAGAAGCATGTTGAAATCACAATGATAATTCTTACAATTTCGCTACGTGACTAGGTGCCGTATGTTGTGAGTTCAAATCTGATCAACAATTTACTGGATTTTCTACAATATAAATCCAAAGAAAGCAAAACCATAGAGCAACATTGACAACAGACCTAAAAAAGGTGTTTCATATTTCAAATTGAGAAAGAAAGGCAAGAACAGAAGCTGATAGACTTTGTGGCAGATTGTTCTGTAGGATTGAGATGACAACGCCAAAAGCATGATCTGAGTAGGGGTGGGGTTGTCCTGAGACCATTGCAAATACAGTCTGGTGGTTCTACTTCCATTCTTGATTGTACAGTACATAAATGGCCTACCAGGTTACCGTACATGTTGACCTGCATGGCAAATTTAGTAGTCTGTGGATCATCAAGATTTTTACAGAAGTAAATGGATTAGCTCTGTTATCACACCTGTAGTTTAGAAAACCTTATAATGATCATTCTCAATACAATGAACGATTGTCCTCTGAATGAATGATTAAAGTCAGGACAGTACCCTTTACAACCTGGACATTTTCAATCCACCAGTTGGAGCTTTGGTTGGGGATGGGAAAGGATAAATGTCTGATGCTTGCAGGTAAGTTTGTGATTTGTTACACTGGTGCAATGTTATGGAACAATTTACTGCTTGCTGTAAAGATGAGCATATCAAGATATAACTTTCTAAAATCGTTAAGACAATGGCTGTTACAAAACTACAAAATTGTGTACAAGTTTGTACTATAACTGTCACTAAATGCTATAAATTTAATACAACATCTAAGCATTGAAGACATGAGGCCAGACTTGACAAGCTTTTAGCAATTTTTCCAGCTCTGATTCTGAAATTGTCATTTTCTGTACTATTTTCACTTGCGAAACTGACATTGTAAACTTAAAAATAGCCGTAAAAGAATGAATGTACAGAAAATAGCTTCCCTAGAATAGGTTGATTTACCGACCCTCAACCTGAAATGGAATCTGTAGCCATTGTGAAATCTACAGTGATACTTACATTTATGATAAGTGTGTTATTTGCATGTGCTATACTTAATGCACTTGATTCCAAGGGTAAGTTTACCCTGTCTATATCAGGAATGGAAATTTTCTTGAAGTACCTGCAAAATTACAGAAAAATGCATTACCGTAAAATTCCCAATTGAAGCCGCGGCTTGTATTAGAAACATTTTTGAGGGACCCCTGGGATCACGCACTGAAGTCCCGGTGCGGCTTCAATTACGTACATTTCCTGTGTTTCGATATTTTTCTCAATGCTCACCAAGCATTGCAGGGGCAATCGCTATTGTTATGCAAATTATACCAATGAATTCTGCGTGAATAAATTACCCGCATAAAAAGCCCCTACCCTAGTGTAACTCCGATATAGAAACGTTAGGAGAGTGTATTTGGTCGTTAAACTTGGTAAAATTCCTTTTAGATAATAAGGAAACTATTAAAAGATGTTAAAACAATGGGAAACTGGAGTTCCCTTGACAGAATCGTAAGGAAAATGACACGTTTTTCCAGTACTTTCTTGATTCTCTGACCCTGCTGACCCCCGTCCCCTAAATAGAATAGTCTCACTAAGGTCGGCCATGTTGACCAGCATGCATCACAGGCGTACGGAATGTTTCCTAGATCGTCGTCGGATGGGAAGTGACTGACACTGTACTGTGAGGCCGAAGGCCGAACCTCGGTACTGTATAAGAATACAAGGTATGTCACGGAAAAATCGACCTGTGGCCCGAAACAAACGAAATAAAGCATCTACCTCAAAAAAATCACATCGACCGGTCGGAAATACCTTCAAACTTTCAAATATTTACTCTGGTTACAGAATTCTTTCAAATCTGTCAGTTATGGGCGATAATTGACTGTCCGGCGAATACTCGCACTTGCATTGCCACTCCGCCATTTTGAATAGCTGTTTTACTCCCAAAAGCCTTTGCGAGTGGACGAGTGACCCGTGAAGAGTTTGTTTACAAATGTCAGATGGCGGGATTCACAAGCATAAACTTTCCCATGGTTTGCATTGATTGCCTTGTTGCCTGATAGCTGAAGTTGTATTCACTGACAGTATGAAATTTACCTAACGGTTATAACGGTTGAATTTAGCGGTTGTGGGGTCACGGGGTCACTCGTCCACTCCCAAAGGCTTTTGGGAGTAAAACAGCTATTCAAAATGGCGGAGTGGCAATGCAAGTGCGAGTATTCGCCGGACAGTCAATTATCGCCCATAACTGGCAGATTTGAAATAATTCTGTAACCAGAGTAAAGATTTGAAAGTTTGAAGGTATTTCCGACCGGTCGATGTGATTTTTTTGAGGTAGATGCTTTATTTCATTTGTTTCGGGCCATCGGTCGATTTTTCCGTGACATACCTTGTATTCTTATACAGTACCGAGGTTCGGCCTTCGGCCTCACAGTACAGTGTCAGTCACTTCCCATCCGACGACGATCAAGGAAACATTCCGTACGCCTGTGGCATGCATGATGTCTTTGTTTCAAGTTTAGGGGTTTTTGGACGCTGAAATTTCACAAAAAATGTCACTGCTGTATTCAGAGATTGTACAATCAATTTCTTTGGACGTGTAAGTCGATTTTGAAAGCAATAGAAGATCAAATGGTGTTGAAAAAAATCGTGCATAAAATTAGCATAAATTAAGCGTCCATGGCAGATGGGTACCCTTGATTTACAGCTGTCTTGTGTTGCCGAACCGGTGGCTCATACTCGGATAGTGCAATAAAGGCAAGTGAATGACCTTTGGTAACTTTACTGGCATGTTTTTGTGAACTGTTTTGTGGTCAAATTTTATTTTCTCGTGATCAAAACCGGAACGTGTACAAGCTTATATGCACCCACCATGGTCATTCAGTACAGTATAGGCAGTTCATTATGTCAATATCATGCAGGTGGTGTTGTTGTAGGTCAGGCATCGGTAAGGGTACGTGGGTATTGAATGAAAACTACGTATTTGAAACATGGTATCTCAATCTCTCAACTATTTTAACTTGTACACAAACACCGTTGCTTCAAAATTGTTGCATCAGGTAATTGACTATGGCGGTGTTTACCACACTGACAAAAACTTCGGCCGTGTTCAAACATACACACAAACGTGCCGATACATGGGGCATTGTTTGTACTTTTGTTACTATCAATGACAAAATGCACAATGGTAGTAGTGTTAAAACGGAACTTTTTATTGGGTATTTTTTCTGTAAGAAAGACACCTGTCAATCATTAGCACAAGTCAATGACGCGAGGCAAGCCAGCTGGTGTGAATTTCAGCATGCATTGTTTCATGATGGGCTCAGAGAAGGGGTGCGGCTTCTATTATGGTACAATTCAAAAACCCAAAATGGGCAAACAATGAGCCAAGATAAATGTTTCAAAGTCAGGGTGCGGCTTCAATTAGAGGTGCGGCCTCAATTGGGAATTTTACGGTACAGCTGATGGAACATGAAAAGCTGGTGTTAACAAACATTTAAATAGAAAAACACAACAAAAAATATCCTGCAGGATTTGCATTACTCTTTCTTTTCAAAACTTTATATTGTACTGTCACATACCACTGGCTTCTCTGCAGCAACAGCAGGAGGCATTACTGTTGAGCAAAAAAAATATGCTCTGGCTCTTGATATTGTACCAATGCATGTTCTATGTCTTGGTGCAATATGGATTCTTAACAGACACAATTCAACAGCCGATAAAATGTCTCTGAAATTATCACCCGAAAACACATTTCAAAACTTCACTGAGTCACCAGGATATACTTCATTTAAGAAGATTTCTCATATCTCTGTACTCATCTTTATATTGCATGCATTCCAGAACAGTCCTTTAGCATTGAAATTATGACTCATCCTGCCTTTGCACAATGAAGATGGGTTTTTAAATAAACACTATGCAGTTCAAATAGTAATCTTTTCTCCCCTCCCATTTATTGATCCAAAGCATTTTGACACATCTGAAGAATGCTAATTGATCCTGAGCTATCTGAATAATAACAGGGTTATATAAATGTATTTTTACAACAATGCTTCAGACCAAACTGTGGTATGTTATTCTTAGATAAAATGGCTCTGGTAAAATATTGGCTTTTTTCTACTTCTGTGGTAGTTTCAAAAAACTACAGACACACAAATGTAGAACATAGTGCCTGGGGGAATGAAAGTCCTTCACACTTTTCTGTGTCATTTCAAGTGGATAATAATAATAACTGCATGTGAAACATTTGATTCAGACAAATACATTAAAGTGAAAATCTCTGGAGTCAATGATTAAAGATTAAGTAAAATTGACTTAAATGATGTGACAGCTACCACCCATATACCAGTTACACAAGAACTGAAACAGAAACCATTCTTTTTAAAATGTCAGAGTTTGTGTGGCAAACACATAGATGATGTGCGTTTCTCTGTTGAAAAGAGAAGTTGTCAAACCAGGTTTTTGTTTTGCACTGCTTGATGTTGAATAATGAAAACTGCCTGCAGCAAACATGCATTTTGTACTCTTGATGACAAGGCAACAAATCAATGTACAGTGATTTTAACAATTCAAAAAACACAATCAAACAAAATATCACAGCCGAACCTGACAAAAATGTTTACTGAATACACCAGTAGTGGGAGATCATGGCAGATATCATCTCAATTTGTCTATGAGTCATTGGTTGTCAACAACCAAATTCAGGTTGATTTTACACATCAAACCAACATGAGGAGACTAATATCTGCTGCCAATCTCAATCTCTCTAAAAACTTTAGCACACAGGTAGCTTTGCGATGCAGATGACGTGCTAGAAAGCTAACCATCATGATCATTTGCATCAATGCAACTGGGAGAGACATGCAGGTAATTAACAAAGAAATCCAAATAATCAAGAAGTCCCACACATTGATGAAAGACATCTTGAAACAATTATTGTTGCATGTGGGTGATTATCAAACATACATGTACCAAAGACTTCCTACATATATTTTGGAAAGACAAGAATTCAGCCGATCTGGTTTTAAACACATATCTGCTTACCACTAGTCACCTTTTATAACCTGGTACAGCAATCACTAATAGCTGACATACCCCATACTTTTTCTTAGGCCAAAAGTATGCCTTCATGATGCTTTTCTGAACAAGTGCATACACCCTTAAAGGAAAGCAGTTGTCAGAACTGCACATGTGCGACTTTCTTTTTACAAACAATGTATTTCATACACTACATAGATGCATCATGTCAACATACTTGCAACATTTAAATTTTACCATGTAAATTATGACAAACATGTTTAACTTTCATCAATCGCCGATGTACCTTGTTGATAAAGTGTTTACATCGGTCGTATGGGTCCCATGTGCACCTTTGAGCGCAGTTCTGACGACTGTATCCCTTTAAAGATAATTTAATATCAAAGATATGTCACTCACTTTTTATTTTTTGTCCTTACAACAATTACCTTATTTTCTCTATCAACAGTAACATCGTATGTATCAATTGGATAGGGTAGGTTACGTATTCTCCACTGGAATGCTAGCTTTGTGTCCTTCCTGGATAACATAGGCTGTGAACAGATATACACAGACAATGTTAAAATTATTGTAAGTAAATAATATTTTTACAAGTCACTGCAGATGAAACAGCTAGTTCTCAAAATAATCTCATTCAAAAACAATGTGATTTAGTCACTAAACTGGGAATATGCTATCAACTTGCAACTTTTCAAGGAAAATATTGATGGAAAAATTTAACCAGAGTGACATCTCTTCTACAAATACATATTCATATATAGCTATGCTTTAACTTGATCAAAATAACTATCTATAAAAGCAGCCACTCATGATAGTTGCTGGTGTAGGCATAAGTCTATAAATTAAATTTACATTCAGAAAGGCCAATACTCAGTCATATTCAAGCAGACTCAATCAAGAGATTGCCTATGTGAAATTATGCTTGATGGAATGTAATGGCTACAAAATATCAAGGATATGTTCACATGTATGTTCTTATTTTCATTAACCATAGGTTTCATATGGTTAATCCTTACAAGGCAATGTACGTAAAGTGTAGTGGAAATAAAAGACTGGTGAACACACATCTTATTCATTAACTCTTGGAGGTTGAATGCTGAGAGTGTTTACATTCACGAATGGACTTCCAATTATGTTTGTGCCGAATACATGTATCCCAGTATACCAGGAAGATGATAGTAATAGCCTGCCAAAAGGAAGACATTTTGAAAACTTCATGAGAGAAAGGAAAGTAAATTTATGTAACAATACATTGAAGATAAAGGTTATGAAGAATACAAGGTATAAATTAGCATAAGCTCACTTCTTACATTGCTGGAACTTTCCCGAAGAGAGACGGTTTCAAGGCTTACTTGACTCAACGGCTCACCAATTTCAAATTCCCACTTTCCTTCTCCTCCTAAAACACTTTTCTTTTTCCATTTCCTGACTAGGAAGATAATAATACCACCATGATTATTGCAAATATACCAATAAATTGGGTTAGAAGTTAATGACAACGTTATCATGCTGATACAGACAATAAATGAAAATAACATTTGTGACTCAATAGAATTATCAATGAAATTATCAATAATTTAATTATCAATAACAATAATTCATGGCATTTGTATGTTGTACTGTCATTGATGATGGTTGTTTGTGTTTATCATGAATTTAACAGTCCAGTTGACAACAATTGTTGCATTACTTATCACATAACCAACCTGAACAATTTAGGGATCTATAAACAACCAGACTTTTCTGTACTTTATGATATAATGTTAGTAATTTGGATAAATTTGTGTCTATACATGTACCGGTACAAAGTGCGCCTCTAGTACTTGACAGATAGACGTGCAAGACAAGCATACACAGGCAAGCCAGAACACTTGTTGAGTTTCTGGAGTATAATAATGCTTAAAATAAATATGGCATTTGATGACTAAAACTTGCTCTGGTATACAGAATAACCTTTTTCTGGTTCAACTGTATAAACCCTGATGATTTGTTTATTAATGATGAAAAAATTGTCAAAACATCTAAATTTGCAAATAAACACTCAGTTTTTTCATAGACAGTAGAAGCGAGACAATGTTTTTTCCATTATCTTGCCTCATTATTAGTTACAATAATGTGAGAAACCAAAATCTCTAGCTAAAACACATGCAAATCTATCTACCAAAACAAACAAACAACATTCTAATCTATTCACAGGTGAAACTGTATTGAACATGCATGCTTTCTTTTGAACAGAAAAATAACATACCGGTACTTTCACATGGAGTAATCTACCTCGTTGGTCAGAGGCCAGCAAAACTTCACCAGTTCAGAAATTTGAAATAAAGTAAATAACCAGTTTTGATTGATAATACAAGAATCATGAATTCATGAAAACACAAACCTAGCAAATCATTTGTCTTGAGCTCATATTCTTCTGTCATCTCACGTCCATCTTTAAACAGATAGTGAACTTTCTTCCTACCTGGAAAGAAACATTTTATCAGGAATAGTTTTCACAGGTTGCAATCAAAATTTAGGAATTAAGCTACACAACAATACTTTTTCTATTTCCATATTACCATTACCAACATTTTCAGAGCATTTTATTTGTGCATGTTAATGTGATTTTGTCATTCGAAATCCACATAAAAATTAACTTACCAAGAAGATTTATTGTGGCACACAGCACTGTGATATGGGCTAGTATGATCAGGTCAAATCTGTAAGAATTGTCATGTTTCAAGACAAGTCTGATACAAACATTTTTTTCAGAAGTCCTCAAATAATCAAGCCTGTTAAATTGTTTTATGGTTGTGTCACTCTTTACTGTTTTTTAAAAAACTTAAGAATTGGTTTATGCCTGAATTTTTTCAAAATATCTGTATTTCTGCAAACAGTGCTGTCATCAGCAAATACTAGTTGTATCTTCATTGTGTGTTTTTGAATATTTGTTTCAGAATCTTTCGTTTCATGACGACCTGCCACTGAAAGTACTGGTTGTCTCATTATCATGCTGTGATGGCTATATTGTTGCTGAAAAGTTCTATGCCTGAGAATGATGAGCAGTCATTGTCAGATGTGGCCAAGCTGGCCTGCATACAGAGTATCTAGTGCAATTTGCATTCCAAGGACATTAAGACTGCCATCTACATGGGCATGAAACATGCACATAATGCAATTTATGCAAACTATAAAATTATCTAAAAGAAATGACTAAAGCATTATTCTCATATTAAAAACAACGAAATCATTGCTTTGAAAATTTCATTTTAAGGTCACTTTCATAATCTATTCAAGTCCATAAAACGTGGAGGTACCACATGATCTTTTGGTACCTCCATGGTTGAAGTAAGTGAAAACGAATATCGATTAGAAGAGTTAAGAAGATGGGTATAAGTGGATGTGAAGGTGTGATAGTTGTCAAAAAGTATATATATTGAGGTAGAAGTCGTTTTTACCACTATGATATGAACAGCCTATGTATATTATTACCATCATCATGGCAAGAAACCATTTGGCGCACTCACTTGGGTCAAATCAGTGGTCCATGCTTTGACCAGCTGGGTGAAAGGTAACGTCATCACAAAAAAGGAGGAAAGTTGGAGAACAGTGTGGCAACTCTACACTACGGTACTTATACAACCAATGAACACTGAATATAGAGCAGGTGAGAAAGTAGCTGCAGTGCTGTAGCTTGAGGTTTTGTTAGGGTATTTGGGTCGGACGGCAAAACCATGTTTACCGTTCGACTCAAATACCCAGGCAAAACCTCGAGCTACAGTACTGCAGGTATATATAGTGAGAATTAAGGCAAATAACGCGGTCCTACTAATTACTGCCCGTGACTGCCCGTAGCTGCCTGAGGACTGCCCGAGAACTGCCCGAGCACTGCCCGAGGAAAAAGTGAGCCAAATTTCGCCAATTTTAACACTAGGCCGATAGGTTCAGTTTATATCATGCCCAGCCAACCAAAAATATCATTGATTTGGCGTTAACCTGATGTTTTCTCCGGCGGTTTTGGAACTCTGAAGACGGCCCCGCTCAAAGGACATCCGCCAGCTTGATAGTGAGATCATACCATTTAGTCCGAGAGGTGGTACAATAACCTCGCCGAGTGCGTACAGCTTGATAGCCTACCACCCCTTGCACTGAATGGTATGATCTCACAATCAAGATGGGGACGTCTTTTTCGTCGAAAGCCCGGCGTCTTTCGGGTTCTAAAGCCGCTAAAGAAAACACTAAATCAATGATGTTTTTGGTTAGCCAGGCATAATATAAGTTCAAGCTATTGGCTTAGTGTTAAAATTGGCGAAATTTGGCCTACTTGCTCCTCGGGCAGTCCTCGGGCAGTTCTCGGGCAGTCCTCGGGCAGCTACGGGCAGTCACGGGCAGTAATTAGTAGGACCCCAAATAACGTGCCCGTGCACGTTTTCACTGGCATCTGTACTGCGTGGCCAATAATAATATTGGCTGTCCATAGCTGAGCAGCATGCATCTTGCTATCCCCTGTTAGTCGTAAAGGCACTTAACAATCGTATGGACTGTTAGGGGCAAACGAGAGCATGCATTGCATGAGGTTCAACCACACTCGGTCGCCACCGATGCGACCACACTCAGTCGCCACCGATGCGACCGAGTGTGGTAGCAGGCTGACTTCTTGAATCAGGTCTCAGTTGTCAAGTCTGAATGACAATTTACACCCAAGCATATATCAAGCCTTCAAGGCACGTAAAATTTATGGTCTCTATACGATGAGACTGAATATGAAGCTTTGCAAAAATACTTGTTTTAACAACGTCATAAGCGCATGCTAGTAAGTTAATAAATCACGATAACCTCACCGTCTTGCACAAGAGCCGTTTTTCTTGCTGATCGTAACGCGTCTTGCCAAGAGGACATCGCCATTTTTCGGAAAAATGTCAACATTGATTGAGGGCGCTGTTCATTGATTTTCAGATTCGTGTAATAAGATTCGTGTTCGGATTCCAGTGTCTGAGAGCGGCTGAGTGGTAATGCACAAGGGGTGAACCATTTGATATACTGGGAAGTGGTCCCGAAGATTTATGAAAAAAATTCCAGTATATATGAATACATAATAAATTTAGCCACAAAAAGCTTAACAAAAAACGATGACAAGTTGATGCAAGGGAAAAAATACTAATAGTTCTGGCACATAACTTTTTGGTAAATATGACAATGTGCTCATATGTGCTGATGTGTTCATATAGATGCTCTATAAATAATTCAATAATTACCATTATTATTATTATTATTATTATTATTATTGAAGTTTGCCCCTATATTTGAGATTCTATAATGGAAATTGTGTTATATCAAAAAAGTTGTTCCACCTGTTTTCATATTTGTTTGCCTTTGTGTTTTGTATTTATCGACTTTTGATGTTAATCATATCTTCATGAAAGTACTGAACATTTCATTGTTGCAGTGTCAATGTAAAGTGTATTAATCAGTGTTAAATACTAAATAGTGAGTACCAAATTGACTCAGGTGATTTTCATGATCATGTTCCTGTAAAATCACCTAGGAGATGTATTGGCTGCTAAGTTTGCTGCTTGTTAAAATGCTTATTCTAATCCCTTAGATAAAGTAAATTTTCTCTTCACACTGCAGGTTGTCAAAATACTTATTTAGTTTGGCGTCTGGGCCTTGATTTGGGAGGGGGCCTGTAACTAGGTCGACATTTTCTTTCCTATGTCTTGTAATTACATGGGATTTTCTTCACTTTTGACAACAGCATTGTAGAGTTTTCACTGTTAAGTTTTCATAGGTGGGATGGAGCTAAATTGTTATACAAATTTAATATCCATTTTTTCTGCATTGAAGTCTTCGACAATTAGTTCCACCAATCCGGTGTGCACTTGCCTTTTGTTCCTCCCAATCAACTCCAAGGTCCAAGAGGTTCTGGCCAGGCCTGGAATAATTTACCTTGAATGGATTTGATTATCAGACCAGTTTTGATGTCGTATTTACAATTAAATTTTGGTACAGTATGACTTAGGTCAACAACAATTTGATCAATTCAAGTTTATTTCAATTCATTTGGCTAATTGACAAAATGTACAAGAACATTTGCATTACCACTTGATCAGTCAGTTTGCTGTTTATGAAAGCTAGCAGACAAGACGTTCAGAGATGAAAACATTTTTTCCCTGAAGAGATATATTATGTCAATGAAACTTACATAGGCAAATTTCAGAAATGTTTAATGCAGTTTGAAGAAAGTAAGCCAAATTTGGCACAGACAAACCAAATTTTAAAGCCATCTGACAGATACTTTTAGAAGGAATAATGTTTACATACTGGTATATAGGAATATTTGCAAAAAAATTCCCATACGAAAATTTCACCGTTATTTTGTGAGAAACACATGTTATCAAATTAGGCACTGTGAATGACAATTTAAAGCTATCAACTGGTTTCAGTAAAAAACAGAGAAATTGTCAAAAATTACATCTCCAAATATCATAATCATTTGCATATGCAAATTTTCAGGCATTATTCTTATATATGATTAAAATATTTTATTTTCAGAAGTATTTGTTACAAGCTTTCAAACTTAACTTGTGGTGAATTGATTGTGAAATTTGTATATCTATATTTCGAAGAGCTATTATATCCGTACTCAGTAAAAACTATTTTTTCTCTGCAAAAGTTCTTGTCATACAGCTTTGCAATTTTGTATTGTATGCTTGTAGAGATGACTCACTTTAATTTAATGTCATGATTATTATGCAAATTTTATTGTCATTCTATAAAACATGAAATAAGTTATCCATGGGAACCAACATCAGAGATTTGAAAGCTGTGTGATAAGTGTGGTAGACTGAGAGACTTGAGGGCGCTGTCTACGCCCCCC
>LD343677.1:228529-243239 GCA_001465055.1 Ptychodera flava | reverse complement strand
CCCCCCCCCCCCCCCCCCGGCGCGCGACATAGGTAAAACAAAAGGTGGACATAAATTATATATATATATATATATATATATATATAATATATATATATATATATATTATATTGTACATACATTTATATTTTAAGTCATTCTGTGTGTTAATGAAATTGTTGGCATGTCAGTTGTAAGATAGGAATTTCAAAGTGTCAATCTTAAAGTTTGAATACAGTACATTTTGAATGAGCTGTGATATTTCACACTTTCTATGCTTAACCAGATGTCCTGAACTGTTGTACAGAAATGGATGTCAATCATTAATATCAAACAGGAAAAAGCAGTAAATCAAAAACTTTGATGGGTGTTAAGACTTGCCAGCCATCCAATTAAATCTCCTGAGGAACCATAGAGAGGTATTTTAGCCAAATCTGATGTGTGCAGAGTCTGAGATGACCTTTTCTTGTAACATTGATATTTGTGCATGTTGCTTTCTCATACTGAATTCTCATACAGAGAACAGAAAAGTATCAGGAATTTGTCATGCTTTTCATATGAAATGCAGATTTCATGATAGTACACTTTCACTTAGCAAACATCAAGATATCTCTGGCATATATCTCTGATTTATTAAAGTATAGCACCCGAAGGGCGCGGAGAAAAATATGAAACATCCTGATATCTCATATATATATGTCTTGTATATTAAAGTAATGCACAGGAAGGGTGTGCTGAAAAATGTCTGATATATTAAAGTAATGCGCTCGAAGAGCACGCTGACAAATATTGAATATACATATATCTCTGATATATGTATGCCTGATATTTTAAAGTTGGGCGTGCTGAAAAATATGTCTGATTATTAAAGTTACGCGCCCGAAGGGCACGCCGAAAAATGCAACTGGATGAAATTTGTGGCTGACACGATGCATTTTAGGCAATGATAAGCCTGTGTCGAAATTCAAAAACACACTGACCCCCCTATTGGGCATTTCAAAAACATGGTGACCCCCCCCCCCATACCAAAGTCAAAAACAGGGTGACACCCCCCCCCCCATGAATCCACCGGCCCCCCCCAGGCCGAAGAAACTGACCAGTCCCTTACCCATACCAGTGGCACTTCATGTTGATATACAAGGTATACTAGGCTTAAGGTCAAACTGTCCTTGAAAAAAGGTCTGGGCACGTTGTGACAAAACTAGGAATTATCACAAGACAATATATAAACTGCTTATATTAGATTTATTACATGATACGTGAATCAAGAAGTTGCGATACTAGTCGCTTCCGTTTCTGAAGCTTGAATTCAAAATGCTTATTTTTCTTTCAAAGAATCCAATCTCCTTTCATGTTTAGGGCAAGAAACGCCAGCACTAAAGCCTTACATTCTTCTAATTCATCTAGTCAATTTTTAACCAGAAAAATAATTGACAAATATGTTAAAACACAGTGACTGATTAATTTTTTTCTGATAAATGTTTGGCTTCCAAATCACTTCACTAGTATAAAACTCTTGACATTTAACCTTTGCTCATGTTTAGTCTTCGATAAATCTGAAACATAAATCTGGATATCCAATTCAGATAATATTGGTATTTTTCCGTATATATTTCCTGTTTCTGTTTTGTTATAATATGCAATGGCATAGCATTGAAATGTAATATTTCTGGAGGCTGATATTACTTCATGTTTTTTCGTGGTTTCGTCATTTTTGTTTACATTGTGTATGTGCCAAATGACCGGTAATACGACAACCGTGCCCTTACACAGAGGAATGTGTAACGGTGAGTAAATTCTTTGTCCCGTGGATTCAAGTATCACTGTTAGAATTTCAAGCCAGTGAGAAAAGAATTTACTGCAGGAATTTCTTCCAGTTTCTGCCTGCTTTGTAAAAACATTTCAGCAAACTGGAAATTCTGCGGATGTAATCACCAATAAAACTTCCAAAGTAGTGTGAATTTCAGTATTCGAAAAGGAAATTCTATTTCACAATTTTTAGTGTATTTTAATACTTGCAGTATTTCAAGTGAGAAAACCTTTCCTTTTACATGATTACATAATAAACACCTGATAATTTGTTGGTCAATTTCATAGTGGTAATTTGCATAATGATCTAATTAGAAAATATAAACAGATTTGAAGTTGTTGAAATCTTGTTGTTTATTTACATAGCTACAGGTACACGTTCTGTGCATCTGCTGTACATGTGACACTCCTACTAATACTTTATATAGTATAAGAGATAGAGGCATCCATGATGGTCAAAAATTATCAACATTTATGTTTCATGCTACAAAGTGGGTCAACTTGACAATGTTTAAGGTTGTACTGTATAAGTGTCATTTCAGAAATCTTGTTGCATTTTCAATTTATCTGTAAATTTGTTAACACATATGGTATGATTCTGATGATCTGATTTCCTTAGATCTCAAAGTTTGTCAGTTTTTCTGACTACTTTATCCAGCATGCTGCTTTACTTATTACCAACATACCAGTAGTTTTGACGAACAGAGAATAACAAATTGTGGTACTTTAAACCCTAAATTCATACAGGTGGTTGAAATTTTTTTCTCACTTAAGGGGCTTTATTGGTATTCCACTATCATCGCTTGAGACTTGTTAGTGCTCTAGCAGTATTCAACTCTAGGAGTAAAATTCCTTTCGGTTGGATTAAAAGCTCAAAGACTGTAGTTATTTATTGTCATTCACTTTATGAATCCGTTCAGTTGTCAGGGAAAATTCACCAACTTTGGTATTTAAATCATCGTCCTTGCACTTTTTGGGTGTGAAGTTTCAATTGTCAGTAAGCAAGTATTTTCAAATGTGTGGTGCTCTTTGTTTTAAATTAATGGTGCAAAACGTGTTGACAATAATTACCAGAGGGGAATTTTTAGCAGTGTGTGTGCTACGTGCATGATTTAAGGACCATCTCATACTTTTGCAATGTCAAAATGAAGAAACTGTTCATGTAAATGTATTAATATATTCCCTCCCATCGCTTTTCTAAAAAAAGTTCCCAAAACTAAATAAATTCCTGCAGTATCAGGTTGAGTTCTCAACACCACAGTAAACTGTTATAGGTTTACCAAAGCCAATAAAAAAATTTCCAAATATTTAAATTCCTTTTGTAATGACATTTGCAATGTAATGAAGACACGTAAACAGCCATGCTACAGGTGTGTTTTCAATAGACATCTAAAATATGGTGAAAAACATATATTAGCTGGAACAAAGCCAACTATTCAACTATGTAATGAAGACAGTAGAAACGTCTAACCTTATACACACAATGACTTGTTCTGTCTTAACTCATGAACAATTTGGAGAAGGGCCCTAAATAGTTGAGGATTTTATAGTAACTTTGTATGGTGTATGTTTACACCTTTCTGGACAAAGTTCAGTGTACGGTAGGTACACCAGTTTTAGATCTCTTTTTTCTGTTGCTCTGTCAGTGTGTGAATGTCGGAGTTTAGCAGAATTTTTCGTCAAAGTCATTTCACAAGTAAGCACTGGAATGAATAGAGTATTGACAGTCTGTTATTGGTATCTTGTTTGTTTTAAAAAATACAAACAAAATACCACGACAGACTAGCATCATAGCCAGTCACACTTTGGCATGTCTGGGTCTATTTCATAGAGTATCATAGTTGAGTCAGAGTGCCATTGGCACAATGGATTTTTTTCCTGTGGGCAAATGTCAGAGGGCTTTCAAGTTGGATCAAATTTTCACAGCTATTGAAATCAGGTGAAAAAAGCACAAGCAGCTGCTGAAAGTCTAAAGGATGAAACACCTGTATGTATTTTATCAATATTTTTGTCAGCCACAGGTATTGGTATTAACCCATATTCTGCCAGGCCTATCCCTTCCCCCATCAGCCAGTTCCATAGAAAGCAGTATTGAGCCTTAACCTGTGCATATTTTCACCTGCTTGGAATGGTATGCTATTGAGCGTCAAGCCAGTAAAAATCATGTTCATAGCATATATGTTTTCAGGGGCCCTCAATATGGGAAAATCTTTTTAAATGCAATATATGGGACATGTCATGTCTTACTAGTTGTATTGACTTGACCTGATGGTGAAATATGAACTTGGCAGGATACGGGTTAACATTTGGATGTTCAAATTCGTAACTTGGTCATACACATTGAAAGATACCACTTCCACTAATGATAGCTAGAGCATAATCCATTGAGCCTATTGATGAAAGATGAGTATGTTGTTATGTGGTCTGATACCATGTGGTGGATCTGCAACAATTCTGTCCTAAATATCATACATGGATGCATATGGCAAAACTTGGATCTTCATCAAACATCTCACTGTCTCGAATCAATACTGTACTTCTTCATTAGGGACATATTTTTCTAGCAACAAGCTACACAAATTGAACAGAATTCAAATACCCTATATTGCCCATGTTAGCCGTTAATTTAATAAAAAAATACCTGGCCAAATATGCATTTGAAGCAAATGTCAATTTCTCCAACATTCCTGGATCACAGAGTTACATTAAGGAGAAGGGCTTGTATCAGCTTTCAAATGCTTTTGGCAAGTGTCATTCAGTTAAGTTCAATTGACATAGTATTCTGGTCAAATTAGCATTATCAAGTTAGCAAGTAATACATACTTCAGGAATAAATTATTTTGTTGAATGACCTCTGCCGATTTCCCGTTACGACTTGGAGACTGATATATTTAGAGGTTATAAACGGCAAGCAAGGGTATTTGGTTGTTGATATAAGACCTTTGAGGTGAAAATTAGCATATTTGGCAGAAATAATCATGAGGTGATTATTTCAACGAAGTATGCTAATTTTCACCCGAAAGGTCTTATATGCGCAACCAAATACCCTCACTTGCCGTTTATAACCTCATTATAATATGATACAGTTAAATACAAGTGGACAGTGTCATTATTTCAGACGCATGGTTGGGACAAGGGAGCATAGCCTCAACACAAATTCAAAAAAAAAGTGTCAATACGCGCACGCGTGCACAGTTGATTCCATACAAAATGGTAATGCAACACATCTATTACCCATCAAACTTGAAGAATTTATCTGGAAATAGGCTCAAGAAGAAATTAAAACAAAATATTTTGTTGTTTGATTGCCACCACTACCGGTACAAGCTCTTCATTTGTGAGTTCATTGATCAAAATCAACCTCGAGTCGAAGACCTGTCCGCAATAAGGGTGTGTTGAAAGCTCAAGCGGGAGTTCTAAATTTGTGTGAGCTTCCAAATGTTACACAGGTCCTCATGTTGAGAATATAGACCCTGGCTCCAGCCAATGAGATGGCTAGATTCCAGCTACTAGACATATTATAATTAGGTATTGAATGATTACCGGGTATCAAGTTGAGCTCATTTCTTTCAAAGCACCAAATACCACTGCTATGTAAATGTGCCTCCAGGTTAATTTACAAAGTAATCTGCTCTACTTGACTGTGTTGTGTACTGTTTGTTTCTTGTCTGTGGTCTTCTGTATAACTGCAGCAGTGTTGCAGCCAGGAATTTTAAACCAGGGGACATTGTGTCCCCATACTGTTTATTTTGGGGGACATTTTGCACATTTTGGGGACAACATGCGTCAGCTGTCAATCAAATTTTGTATTATTTTGTAACAAATTAGTTTCACTGAACAAAGTTCAAGCTCCTGGGACCGCGTCGCTATGCTTGAATTTCAGGTGATTGTAGCAGTATACCATATCTGCTGCCAATGAGAGCTCAGACTGACTGTAGTCAACCGAATTATGATATTGAGTGCAGCATTTTAATTACTTTTAATCATAGCTAGCCCCAAAAGTACGGAAGTATAAGCCTCAAAATAATTATGCAAAACAAAGGTCATCGTCGGTGACAGATATTACTTGCAGCCTGCACCCAGCACAGTCAGACTTATTAGTGCACCCGAGGTGACCCACAGTACGCAAGAATGTGGGATAACGGGTTCCGTTTCAGGGACATTGTCGCAAGGGCGTGTCTTGGCGACAACACTGCTGCAGGTGTGATAAAATCCATTTTGCATTTTGGATCAGTACTCAAGGAAACCCAATGGTCTTTATACCGGGGTACATATAATGTAGTAGTTTTGCACAATGCAACATTAAAATCATTTGGCCATTTGGTAGATGAAGTGGCATATTCTCTCCTCAGTGGCAAAGAAAGAGACAGGCGTTCCCAGACCATCCAACCACATTTAATTATCTCTGAAATGTAAGTTTTAATTTAACCCGTCAATATATTTTATGAATCGTGACTTGGCATGATGGATATTTCTAATTAATATGAGTTAGTCTGTCTGGAAATAGTTCAGTGGATCCTGAATATTTAAATATTTATCTTCTCAATAAATGCCTCATCTTCTCTCTTGCAGACATCATATGATAGATGTAGCGATGACATTCCACCGAAGACGCAGTACTTGGTAAGTTTATGAATAATTTATTTACATACAAGCTCTATCCATCAAAAATAGTCTTGACAGGTCAGAAAGTGTACTACGGCCAATTTCTCCATTAGCTGGATGATGAAATACATACAACATCATGTTACCACTGCTTAGTGTCAAACTATATCAGTCATTTCAAATTTTACTGGTACCTGACAGCTGCAGATTGTTAAGGATCAGAACAAATTGTACTTGATGAAGTTTATAAAAATAGATAACCACTTGCCTTTGTTAGTGTGTACAAAGTTGTGTTACAAGATGCCAGTGTGTGTTGATTGTCACAGGCAAAGACAGATGCATGCTTATTCCATTTCTCTGTGTAAGTGCCTGGAGCATGTAATTTTCTTTAGATATTGGGGTAGGGGCCTACCAAGACCAAACCCCCAATATGCTTGAGGGTGATTGCAACTGGCTTGCTGTTGTTATGTGAGTTACTGGTGGCCTTGGCACATCATTTTTGCAATTATATTGCCTATTCTATAAATATGACATACTTTAATGAAATCTGGACGGTGGCGCTCACCAAAATTTTAACTCTAGTGCTAGTGTGAAACTTTTATCCAAATTTTGGGGATGGGAGCTTGGCGAAGCATGGGGGCTAAGGCAGAGAAATTTATGGTAGAGGTTATCAAACAGCAAGTGAGGGTATTTGGTAACAGATGGGGGGGGGGGCGGTGGGGGGATGGAGGGGTGTAGGCATCAGCGTGTTTGGTTGGAAATGATCATCAAGCAAAGAGAGGTGATATTTGTGCTAAATATACTTTCCCCAAGAGGCCTTCTCTCCTCGACCAAAATACACAGTGCATCGCTTATAAACTCATGATATTACAATGAAAGCTGGATGATTGGTATTTTTAAAACAAGATGTTGGAAGGGATGTGTATGCAAGTTCAGGTACCCTGTGTTCTAGAACATGTCAGTGAGCATCGCATATGCTTTTGCAGACACTTTTTCTGCTTAATACTTTGATAAACTCATCATTACTTTGTTCATTGAGGTGTTAATAGTGAATTATATCATGAAAAAAATTAGTGTGTTTATGAACAATACACCAGTAGAATACGCGTGTTGACTGACCATGAGGGTAACAGCATACGTTTGTTGTCTGAGCGCCGTAGAGTCATCCTAAAATAGTCTGTTTCATGAGGCCATTGGTTAGGATGAGGGAAGCAGACTGTTTCTGGTGACTCTCAGGCCTGACAGAAAACAAACGTTTGCTGCTACTTGAATATGGCCAGTCAATGTGATTTGAAACACATAATGTTCTTGCTGAAAAATCAACAAAGATCCTAAGCTGTTGTCACTCTTGTATATTGCAGACGACACTGCCATCTAGAATGGTATAAGATTATTTCAAACTTCCCCAGTCAACAAATGTTCCAGACTGTTATATGTAACTGGTTAACAGTTTTGGAAACTGTTAACCAGTAATTTGCTCTTTGCACATATCAGCACCAAAATGATGCATGCCATGTGATTCGAAATTGATGAATCATGACAGAGAGTTTGGACATGGTGTGTTACGATACACCTGATAAGCTTGAACTGAGATGGTGTGAAATCAGTGAAGGAATGTGAATGTAAATTGACTCCAAATAGACTTATACATTGATGGACAAACAGACTCCAAATCCCTCGGTACCTTGTGCTGGGGTTGATAATAATATTGATGATATGTAAAATATAGCTGAAGTCAAACAAACACTGTAAAAGGTCCCCAACTTCATTGGAATTCACTTTCGCTTTAAACTGTATGGACTGGCCGTATTTCTGCCACCCACGCAATACCTCTCTCAAATGAAAGCAGAACACCAACATGTTACAGTCTAAGAATACTGAAGTGTACCGGGGTGAACTTATTAAAAAGGATCATATTTCGCAAGATAGATGTTTTGAAAAATGATGGAGTTATGCAGCAATTTGGATGGGGAAAGCAGCTGTTGGAGAATTCAACATGAAGACGATTCAGTCATGACCTGGCACGCCACCCATGAAAACATGTCACAAACGTTCACTGTGTATATATGTGTGAGCAAGCGTTTGAATGGAGTTTGTGTAGGTGGTTATTCTTTTGGCAAATAGCTCAGCCTCACAGGAGATTGTTTATGACTTTATAATAAAAATTCTTACAGCAAGGCCACTCCTCGCTGTGGTAGGTACTTAGGAAGTTGGTTTTGATGAATAATGATTTCGAGTCAACTATACCCAGCGGGTAAAAGACGTGATCAAGCAGAGCACATGTGTAATCATGACCTTATGCAAGTTCGGAAAGTTTTTGTTGGTCATTTCTGATGGAATAGCCAAAGAACTGTTCAGTGAAATCTTCCCAAGATAAACATGTATCCAATGATCATATTTTCAAATTCAAAGCTTTGCAGGAATGACAAAATAGTTTGGACAACCAGTTAACATAGAGATGGAAATGAATTGCCAAACTGCAAAACGTTTTAAAAACAGCCATACCAGTCACCCTTATCAGCCTATATTTCAACCGGGCTTTTCATTTTGAAAGGTCACATGTTTGTTGCCTTACATAGGCATAAGCTACAGTAACTCTTTCACTTTACACTTAATTGCCACGGGTAATTTATTCAGTTGTCAATATTTTACAGTGTCTGTGTACACCAGTCCCTGGGTCTCATACATGTCAAGCATGTCTGATTTGGCCGGAGTGACATTTTGGTAAATGTCTTTTGGTAGCGAGTGGTTTTTCATTGGTTTTTCATGGGTGGGGCTCATTGTATAGGGAGCGGTATCATTGATTGCATGGTGGGTGGGTATTTCAAGCATGGTAGCACCAAAGTTGATCAACAGAGTGCTGATGCTATACTGCGAAGTCCCCACACAATATCTTTGTGACCAATTTCACCCGATACCATTGTGACAAATAGGTCAGGTGTTATCTCAAAAAACGCACTGAACCTTCATAATGTCATACATTTGAAAAATTTGTCGTCAATACAGTTTTGTATAAAGGTTGTCATGTATTGTAGAACATTCGTTGATGCTGCATGAGGCAACATGATATGTGTTGGATTTACAATGGTAGTGCCCTAGTACCAGTAAGTGAGATCACATCTCAACACACTATCATGGTTAATATTATCATATTGTCCTCCCCAAGACTAATATAGTAACCCTTTCCATACGCGCTATGTGAAAACACATGGGAAAATTATCATTGATAATCCATAACTCTTTTTTCTGGTTTCCAACAGACTGTCCGAAATTCACGGAGTTTGGCAACCTTGTTCAAAGAACCAGACAAATTTCTCGGGCTGATGCCGATAGCCTCCTCCCCGTGTGACAGCAATGTGTCGTCAAGCGTAATGATCACCCCATCTTCAAGTCCCACCCGCAAAAATAAGGAAGTCGGCTGTTCAGCCGGCAATGGTGCGATCAAGGACGAAAGTGAACCCATTCATTATGATCATGATGACAGCGAAGATAAGGAGGAAGAGGAAATCTTTCAGATAGACGCAGAAGATCTCGATCTTGAATCCATAGAAAAATATTGATCATATCTAAAAGACCTTGTGATGCTGTGCTACAAAGATTATTCAATATTTTAGCTACTAGAATGTCCTTTCTTTCTGGCATAGTGTTAAAATGCACAAATGTGATTATTTTGAAGAAATTTAGAAAAAAAATTCTCTTGATGAAGAGACTCATCACTTTATTGGCCCAACATAGATTTTAAACAGGCTTGCCCTGGTTTCTGGAAATGATCCTTAAACTAGAAGAATAGAAAATGACACTACGAAAAACTTCACAAAACCGACAAAAAATTTTCAATCATTTTCAGAGAAACTTTAAAAAAAAATCCAGTGAAATTATAGCAGTTCTTTAAGCTTCAGCCAGAATATTATTACTTTGATGTTAAAGGAAATTGTCTATCCTAAGTCAAAAAGTTTGTTAATACTGAATATGATTAATTGTGATTTTGTATATGGGTGAAAACATCAGTTCTTGTGACACTGAAATATAAAAAAGTATCTCAACTGTGTAATGGAAAGTTTAGAATTCGAAAGTCAAATCTATAAATTCTTTTCACAATGTCTGCAATGTGAAGAAAGAAAGAATACTGGTATATGACACTGTGCAACATGTATTAATGATTGTATACAGAGGTGCTGTAGGTTGCATAGATTGAAACGTGAAGGTACGTTTTCGAGTCAAACATTCATATCTCAGAATGCTGAACTCCTCTTTTTTGGTATCAACCCTTAGTATTTCCCGAATATTTGGATGGCAACATTGGAAAACAAGGGTGAAAGTGTTACCCTATACATGGGAATAGAAAGTGGGTCTGTTTCACTGTTACAAGGTGGGAAAAATGCAAACTGGTTTTACTTGAGGATTTCTAGTGTGAATATCTCGGTTTGATTTCTCATCGGGGATATTTACCTGGTAATTATCAATGTTCAGAGGCTTCAGGCATCAAATCAAGCCACCCACAGTCCAAATGTGTTCCTAATGATTGAAAATAATCATTTCAAAACTAAACAGGCCGGTCATTATCTGCTGTGCCTGGCAAACAGACATTAATATCATTTGATTTGGTCCAATCAGCCGGAAGAATTGACTATAGATTGTTTCAGATGAAGACAGCGTAGTAGATGCTTTGCAAGGTATTACTGATAAAAGATAATGAACTTCTGGTATAGATTTACAAAAGGTAGACAAAGGTAGTTGTGAGTGCGAGGTCAGTGCATCTCACATGAGTGTGCCCACACAGAGTATGAATGGTGCTTTAAATTCACTTATTGAAATTCACAAGTAATTCCAGGCCTATGAGTGTATTATCCCAAGCAGGAATGTTATTCTTGCTCGTTCACCCAATCAGTTTGTTGGTTTTTTCCAAACAGGTTTCACAAATCTCCATGTTGTAAACCCATCGCAAGCATATGTGTTAAACAGATGCTTTTCAAAAGTTTAGAATACTTCCTTCTCCAGGATATCAGACAATCCACTAACATAAACTTTTTTTGGTAGCAAACTGAGAATATTTTTCATTGTAAGAATACAAAGACACATATGCCATGTGGCTATCATGTATCACAGAGCAGTTTTTGATGTAGTGTTACATTAACTTTTTTGCCGAACAGTTACTTGCTAGAGTGAGCGATTGATATCTCTGTGTGCGAGTGTGGGTGTGTTAACATGTGTTTTATTAGTTCCACTGTATGTGTGCGCGTGTGTGTGCATTGTATACTAATCCCATTTAGATTGGGTAAGTTTGTTAGGCCATCTTAGCCACAACAGATTTTATAATTGTAGTTTCAATAAACAAGTTTTGGCACATTCGCCCACTTTTCGTACAAAAAAAAAATGGTAACTTTATAGTATAAATTGTATAGGAATTTTGCCTTGTATATTGTTCATAATATGAAATGTGTTTTATGTGGCTACGTCCATTGTAACACAGAGTGTATAGCTTCAATTAATGGTAGTTTTGACTGCTCAAGACATAGTCTGCGGGAACAGATGAATCTGATTTTTTTATGTCAGCCCGTTTGTAAATATGTAAGATGCCTTGAACGGAGGCATGTATATGTGCGGAAGATTTTTTACAATTTATCCTGACACGTGAGGATGATCGATATTGAGAGACAGGTTCACGATAATTAGTAGAAATGTTGTCTCCGATTGTAATAATCGTTTACCAAGTATTACCATTTTGCGGACATTGTCAATTCAGTGCTGAGGGCCCGCTAGTTATAAAAGACTGATACTTATTAGAAACATGTTGGCACATTTATTGCCACTGAAAATCGTATAAAATGGTTAGTACTCAGTGGCAAGTATTACCAGCAGTACACCACAGGCCGATGAGCCAAACAGATGGCCGAGGACTTAATCATTTATTCCATTTTATGGTCTTCGTGATGTAAAATTCAGCAACACTGACGCACATGGCAGTAGAAAATAAAAAAATTTGATTGTAGTGATTGTAGCTTTTTGCAGATTACTTTGCAGCTTAGACGTAGATTTGTTGTCATTTTGCACAGAGAAATTTTTTGTACAAAATATGAAGTATGTGTATTCTGGTTCCAACCATATGTTTTCCTCCATGCCTGCAAACACTTACATTTGAAGACTTTCCATATTCAAGCTCCGACTACAGTACTTTCAATTATATTGTATTGCATCCATGTGCTGTGAAGGCTTGTGAATATGAGTTGCCCCTCTCCTTGGAAACACAATCATACAGGAATGACCATCATAAACCTCCACAACCTCATTTATCTACAGCAGGCTGTGTAGACCTGGTTCAAGATGGTGAATCAAAAGGAAGTCACATGTAACAGACTATTGTCTATCTGTATTATTGAGTCTAAAAGCTAAACGACTTTGGTGAGTTAATTAGTTGATAAAGTAGATTGTTCATCAGATACTGATGAAAGAATTTGGTAAACATCAGAAAGTGCAGAAGGGGGCTGTACCTGATCAAGTTAGGTACTTCTGAAATGTTTTCAACCCACTCATTATATCTAGTGTATGATCAGAAGCACACAAAAAGTTGTTTAGGTGACAGACCAAATCCACAGGCCATTATTATATATCTTGAACCAAGTCTATAGGCCATTTGTCTATCATTGTATTGTTATCTGCATTATCAGCAGTGTCTTGCTACACGGTTCCTACAAAATTTGGAACCTCTCTGAAATTTTCGGTGTGATTCCTACTTTTACGAGAATCCTCGTTAACACCAATATGGACTTCCCAATACCATTCTTTGTCAGACAGTGTCCGTCATGGTGTTGCTTTCAAATGATGTCACAAAAAGTTTCATGAAAATATCAAAATTGTCCAAAAATATTGACATGATGTGTAAACCCAATGTGTGCAAGGAATTAAACTATACATAGTCTGATCACAAGAACCACTGTAGATGATAATAGAGTTACGGTAACAACCGGTATTTGGAAAATTGAAATAATATGTTGCTGCTCGGAGAAATGTGCACAGACATTTTTCATAACTTCTTGTGACAACAGAAAATTTGCAGTCAATGCTATATAGCAGTGGTCCAGTGATATTGATACTGTACTTATGGAGCCGTTGACCGCAAAAGCTAATGCACTAGAAATGTAATCCTTAGTTTGTGAAACCCTGTTTGTTTTGTGTACATCAAAATCACAGAAAAGTATTCTGCTGTAACAAAAAATAAAATCTTAAATCAGATCGGGAAACCATAACAAATATGATATTTTTATGACAGCACATGAAATCACTGCAAGTTATGACCCAGAGTAATGACCTGGCTGTTGCAAAATTATGAAATTATTTGACACTTTTTGATACATTTGTATCAGGAAAAAATCATGATAGATCAACACTTTCTGAACTATCTTCCCGCAGTTGCCTTTGTTGTCACACCTATTCTTGGGCAAACTACTCTTTTTGGTTAGTACCAACATCTAGCTGTGTATGCCTCTAAGACCGTGGGAATTCTCTGGTCTTTTCTGAAAGCAACTTTGCATTAAGAAGTTCTGTTCTGATGGGGAAGGGGTAACACCACAGCTAAAGAATTACATTTTCAGTGCATCAGCTTTCATGATTGACGACCTCAGTGTCTTTATTTGATGAATAGATGTTTCATGTGTTCAGATTTTTGTGCGCATCCCTGATACCCAACAATACATCCTTCATATTCACAAAGCAATTCCAGAACCTGTAGAAATAACAGAGAAATATGCCTTTCAGAAGAGTTTTTACACATTTATCACCGACCGCTTTGCAAATTAAAAATTTTTCTCAGAAGAATGCTTGTGTTGTTTGTGTCATTAACCGTCAGCAGTCACTGCAGTAATCCTTGAAATATGAACATTATGATCAGTATTGGTAGTGATGTATATATGTGCGTAGTATGAATATCTAACTCTTGGAAACTGCCCATCAAGTAGCTTTTAAATTTTGTTTACTGTGTTATACCGATGGCCTAACTCAGATTTGTTTAATTTTTATGAAACTTGCATCATTTGTATTTCATTAAGACTATCATTTAGTTTTGGTCAAAAGGAACAAAAACTGGCTGTGAGCATGATATCTCTGACTGCTAAACCTTACTGAAAATGTGAAAGTCAATACAACCAAACAATTCAATATCCAAGTACATTGTCGTGTGAAAGACTGATTTCTTAGTCAAAACAGATGTTGATACAGATTGTCAATGTCACTTCATGCCAAATTTCATACCTAGTGTTGTAAATATGATAAAGTTAATCTTTGAATCTTTGTAAATTTTCTAAAAATACTATAATCTTCATGC
>LD343677.1:200810-219640 GCA_001465055.1 Ptychodera flava | reverse complement strand
GTTTGCAGTTTGGATGTTGCGTTCTCCAAATATCGATCAGTTTAAAAGTTTTACAGAATATAATTTTTAACACATGTCGAGATGGCTGGGTCAGGTTTTCTGCCCCCATTTTGATCCACGATTTACAAGTACTGGAACGCCTCTACCGTGATTAGTTATAGCGAAAGAATGGAAACACTTTCCACCCCATTCCTTTTGGATTTGTTCTGCTAAATCAGGTGTAATGTATGTTTCTTGTAGAGTCATAAGTCTACTTTATTTGACGTTAAATCCAATGAAAGAATTTCTACGTTTGCATTTATCACGAAAACCGTTGACATTAATGGAGATTATATTCAAGCAATCCATAATGACAGATTAAATACCTCACTGTGTTAATGTCACCAATTACCATTAGTAAACACCTATTGCCTGGTCATGAGGGCTATAGCACCCGTCTATTACCCCGAGGGGCCGCGTGTTACCAGAAACACATCGCTATTCCCCAAGGCCGTAGGCCGAGGGGTGGGCCGGCCTATAGCGATGTGTTTCTGGTAACACACGGCCACGAGGGGTAATAGACGGGCGCTATAGCCCGAGTAAAGACCAGGCTATAGGAGTTTTATAACTCACCACATGCTCATGTTGTATTGTTATATAGTTTTTAATGTGTTTTGATATTTTGTACCGCAACAATCCATTGTGACAAGTTTACTGGGCGATGTTTCCACAGCGGTGTCAGTTGTACGTGGTACCACTTTCTTTCAAAAAATATTCTAAGCATACCTAGCGACATCCTTTGTTGCACTTTAATATTTTCCGTCGATAAGCTGTTCAAGTTCTAGCTCTGCATGGCAGGGCTGTGTGTTACCGGCGTATGTGGTGGGAGGCCGTATAACGCCGGTAACACACAGCCGTGCCATGCAGAGCTATTCAAGTTCCTACGCTGTTGGAATGTTGGAAAATGTTGGAAAATCTGTTTTAGAGAATGTGTCGTCACCTATCCTGGATGCCGCATCACGTTCCAGTCACCCGCCATTGTTGCAAAGCGGCAGACGACACTACGGTCACGTGACCGGGCACTTTTCCAAATTTGGCCAGAACTATTTCCCTAGGGAAATAGCTGTTCAAAAAAATACCCTCTGACGTCACTTTTGTCGATCCGGTGGGGACTAGACGTATTTATAACACGCCACATGCTCATTCCACTATGATGGGTTTACATGTAATAGATTGCTGTGTTTGTAAGCCTTCATTCTAAAGGATCAATTTGAATTATAATACCACAACCATGAACTTTGCACTAGATGTATTGGCAATGATCTCCTAATAGCTTTGTGAAATGTTTGCTCTGTCACAATCCAAAGGTCGGTCTCCAACGATTTTAATGACGGCTGTACCTATTTGACCCATATTTGCTTCGTTTCGGATCGTTTTCAATACTATTGGGATCGTTTTCGTTATTTTATTTCGTTGGGCTCGTTTCGAAGTTGAGTTGCGCCCGATTTTGAATGATTCACAATGGCAGAGGGAATTAAGCTTGCGACTGGCGCAATAATGCCACAAGTTGGTCTCGGAACATGGCAGGTAATGTCATTTTATCAAAAAACGACTGTTGTATATATATTGAGGACGTCCTTTACGTTGGCTTCTTAAACTTTTCAATGCTGGTTGGCCACTCAGGCTGAACGCAATCTGGGCTCAGAAACTTTACATACGGCCGTGATAAAATATTGCAACCACGTGGCCTTTAAATAGGTAAATTGAGCCGAGCGCTAGCGCCCGTGGTTTGGTCTCTACTTCATTTCTTCCCAAGTCCTTGCTGATATTGGTTTTGTGCTAGTTTAGTTTTTCATCATTTTCTGTGCAATGAAAAATTGTAGCCTCGTTTGTATTCGGCAAATTACACCTTCCAGTAACTATAAACGTAGGAAACAGTCACTGACCTTATTCGGTTTGGTCAACAAGGTAACCTTCTGAAATATGCAAATTCCTTTGATTTCTGATGTTGAAAAGGTACAGTCCAAGGTTGGTGAAATAAAAAACATCCACGATGTTTTCTCTTTTATTGAGGACAATGATCATTGTGAGCACGCTGAACTGTAAAGTATTTTTATTTTATGATATGCAATGGCATTAATCTAATTCGGTGATAATAAGGCCTAAGACTTATCAGCTTGCGTTTAGGCCACGCTATTCTGTTGTCATATCTCGTTGATTAATTGCCTGTTCTCAGAGTCAAGCTCTGTTACTGTTCGGTAGTTGCTGATAATAAAGCAATTTCCAGCAGACGGCTTGCTGAGTCCGGTGTTGTTTTAGTCTGCCAGATGTTCCTGCAAACTAATTAATGTTTAGGACTTCAAAGGGAAATTTGAAAACAAAGTACCAAACCTAATCTAGATCATAGACAGTAGAGGGGGAAGATCCCTCTACCGTCTTTGTCTAGATAAATGCAACTGTACTGAAGCGTCAAAACGTTTGCAAGCATCCTTGTAATTGTTATACTATACCATACCACACATCTTGTAGTCTTTACTATGAAGTCATTATTAGTATTTACGCTGAAGACTGAGTTCTCACTCTACAGTGGCAACACAGGTGCACTAGGTGTGAATAGTCCAAGAAATAGTGATATCATAAATATGAAATATTAATATTATTGGTAAATCCGTTTTGGACTAATTATATCAAGTGCAATTCATACATATCCGGTGATTTTTAGCTCACCTGTTCACATACGTGAGCTAATGTCACAGCAATGTCTGTCTGTCTGACTGTCTGTCTGTCTGTCTGTCTTTTGGCTCCATATTTCAAGAACAGCTAATCGGATCAGAATCAAATCTGTATTCTGTTTGCAAATTGCAAGAACTGATTAGTGGCTCGCATATTTTATACAATGAGAAAGGCAGCACACAATTTGCTGAGATTTGCTACAAATATTGATCACAATAGGATCAGCAGTAAAATATAAGGGATGACATGTAAGTTAATTGCTTACATGCATATTCAATGAATTTTCCCCATTTGGGATATATATCTGGATTGACTTTCTCAAAGTTCATGAAACTTGCTATGTACATGTACATACATTTAAGATGCTATGATGTAACATTATTGAAAGTCATTTAGTATTTTTACTTCAGCCAATTACCAATTTGCATATTTAACAAACTTTCTTAATCAGGGATGTGTATGTGAATTGACCTTATCAAAGTTGACAAAACTTTCTATGTTCATTATAGATATTATGATATATTATTCATGAAAGTTGTTCAGCATGTTGTGATCAGTTAATTACTCACTTGCATATTTAAGAAACTTTCCAAATTAGGGATATATATCTGAATTGACAATCAAGTTGACGAAATATACTATTTAAATTGAAGATACTTTTATAGCATTATTGAAAATAATTTACCATTTTTGTCACAGTTTATCGCTAATTTGCATATTTGACAAATTTTCTAATTAGAGATATATGTCTAAAATTGACTGATCAAAGGTTATGAAACTTGATATGTACATTAGAGATACTATGATATAACATCATTGAAAGTCATTAATCATTTTGAGATCTAACCTATTACTGATTTGTGTATTTAACAAACTTTCCTGATTTAAGATATATATCTGGATTGACTTGATCAAAGTTGACGAAACTTGTATGTACATTGGGTGTACTATGATATAAAATTCATGAAAGTTGTGTTGGCATTTGTAAACAAAAAATGTCATGGGCATTGAAGATACTATGATTTAATATTACTTAAAGTCATTTAGCATTTTTACACCAGCTAGTTACTTATTTGCATATTTTTAATTAACTTTCTGAGTTAGGGACATAAGACGGGAAGGATTGTGCAAAAGTTTATTAAACTTACTATGTATATTGATGAGACAATTATATTGTATTAGTGAAAGATATTTTGCGTTTTCTTATCAGCTAATTAATAATTTGCATATATAATGAGCTTTCACAGTTTTGCATGTAACACTTGAAGGACTTGACCAAAGGCGATTACACTTAAAGTGGTGATATGGTGAAAACAGTCAACGAAAAATTAGTATTTTCAATTTAGCTAATTACACATTTGTATACTTAATGAACTTTGGAATTAGTTTGTGCTCAATATTGTTCATGATGTTGATCATAACAATTTCAATGAAGTTGCAAACTTGCGGCAAAAGTTTCGATTTGCAGATGACTGCAATATTTACTGAAACACTTGAGTTAAAGTATTGCAGACCAAGGAAGCTCAACCCTGATATAGTACCAAAAGTTTTATTAATAATATAAATACTATTGATATTCCATAGTTATCATATTAATACAATATTTCTTTGACTAAATAATGCCTAGTGCACCTGTGTGGTAATGTGACAATATTGCATGTTGTTCCTCTTGCAGTCCTCTCCCACCCAAGTCTCAGAAGCTGTGAAGAGTGCCATCGACATAGGGTATCGCCACATCGATTGTGCCTCCATATACGAAAACGAACATGAGGTTGGAACAACACTTGCTATAAAGTTGAATGATGGCACAATTAGAAGAGCAGACATTTTCATCACAAGCAAGGTGAGAAATGACGGGATGGTATAAATATTATTTGACAAACTTTTTTGTGACAACGGAGTTATGCAATCAACCCGCAAAATATTTTGAAATGAATTTCAAGATAGGAGGAAACAAAGGGTATAAGATGTGCAATATTCATTTAAACTTAAATGATGAAATTCTTTGCATCTATCTTTGACACTCCACAGCTGTGGGGAACATATATGCGACCAGAACTTGTAAGAGAAAGCTGTTTGAAGTCACTGAAAAACTTACAGCTTGATTATTTGGATTTATATTTAATGCATATACCTGCAGCTTTAAAGGTAAGAGAGAAACAGGTGAAGTATTTTCAATTTTCCTTCAATAAATTACAGGTTAATTTTTAATGTCTCTTTTTGGAAGATTTTATGTTTATCTGTTGAAAAATAGATATGTTGTTGGAAAGAAGTCAACAAAGTACACAAAATATCTATATTTGAGCTATCTGATAGAGGTTTGTAGCTAGAAGGATGGAAGATGTTCAGCCAAAGGTTCTTGAAGCAGGCATAGCTTGACATCCAAGGCATGAATGTAGAGTGCGTCAATTTCTCAGCATTAATAATAATAATAATAATAATAATAATAATAATAATAATAACACTTTATTACCAATAGACCATGTGTATAAAAACGAAAATACAATGGAATTTGGGGTGGATCTGCAGAGCTCAGGCCAAAAATAAAACAACAAATAACATATATCACACAGACAAGTTAAAGAAGACACCAAAAGTAACACTACAAATCGTTTAAAAGCCGAACAGCTGTTGGATAAAAACTATTTTTGAAACGGTTGGTTTTTGTCCTAATAGATCTATATCGAGTGCCTGACGGTAACAAATCAAATAATGTATGTGCTGGATGAGTAACGTCTCTAATTATGGAATTTGATTTCCTAATGGCGCGAGTCTTAAAAAGCGACTCAAGCGACTGAAGATCATCGCCGATGATATTAGCTGCTGTCTTAATAATCCTTTTTAGTTTGGCGCGATCCTTTTGAGTAGTACCACTATACCAAACCGTAATCGAAAATGTAAGGACACTCTCGACAACGGCCCGGTAGAATTTCTTTAGGATAATTTTGTTAACACCGAAGCTTTTCAAACGGCGAAGGAAATAGAGGCGTTGTTGTGCTTTTTTGACAATTTGATCGACATTATTATCCCACTTTAAGTCGTTTGATAGCAGTGTACCCAGGAATTTAAATGTGTGAACAATTTCAACATCTTTGCCAAGAATCCTCAATGGTATGTGATCGATCTTATTCTTCTTTCTAAAGTCAAATATCATCTCTTTTGTCTTGTTTACATTCAATTGCAAATTATTATGATCGCACCAATCGACCACCGCGTCCACCTGGTCTCGGTATGCTGCTTCATCATTATTGAGAATGAAACCCGCAGCATTCGTGTCATCTACGAATTTGACAATCAGAGAAGTATCATTGGATGAGGCGCAATCGTGTGTGACTAACGAGTATAACATAGGGAATAGGACACGTCCGTGAGGGGCGCCTGTCTTTAAAGTGATAGATTCCGAAAGAAACGACCCCATTTTGACCATTTGGGGCCGGTTAGACAAGAAATCTAAAATCCATTTACAGAGTGCGTTATCAAGACCAAGGCAAAGTAACTTATTGTAAAGGTTAACAGGTATTATAGTGTTAAAAGCCGAACTGTAATCGATAAAGAGCATTCTGGCATAAGAGTTGGCCTTTTCAATATGACTGAGTACATGGTGAAGGGAAATAGAAACAGCATCTTCAACACAACGATTGCTGCGGTAGGCAAATTGATAAGGGTCCAATGAAGAAGGAAGAGCAGACTTTATGTACTGTAAAACCAGACGTTCAAATGCCTTCATGATGATGGAGGTTAACGCAACAGGTCTGTAGTCATTAAGCTGAGTGATGGTAGCTTTTTAGGAACTGGAATGATGATTGACTTCTTAAATATATTTGGGACCTTACAAATGTTTAAAGACCAATTAAAAATACCAGCAAAAACTTCCGAAAGTTGATCAGAACATGATCGTAATAGACGTGGTGATATGTTGTCTGGGCCACTCGCTTTCCTTACATTCATGTTCGAAAACATACGAGTAACATCTTGCACAGATATTGACAAAACACTAGTGGCATTAGTATTAATAATATTGATTTCCTGAGTTCTCAGAGCGTTATCGGGGATATCGAAACGACTGTAGAAAACATTCAATTCATCTGTGAGGCTTTTGTTATCGGTTGCTGTTGATTTTGATGTTGGTCTGATATTAACTATTCTTTGAATTCCTTGCCACAGATCTCTGGGATTACCTGTTGTTAAATCATTTTCGAGTTTATCTCTATAGTGTCGTTTAGCTGATAATATAGCTTTTCTGACATCATACTTAGCTTGCTTGTAACTTTGCTGGTCACCCGATTTGTGAGCCAAAAGCTTGGCTTTCAGTTTATGTCTGATATTCTTACCAAACCAGGGTTTGTCATTCGGATATTTAGTAAATGATCTGAGTGGAATGCAGATATCTTCGCAAAATTAACATATTTTCACTGTCTTTTGCTGGCCAACACAATGGAAACCTTGTTTAACTTCCAGTTGGGAGGGCATTGTTCTTCTGTGCCTCCTTGAGTTTCTTACTTCTGACTACCAAATGGTTCATTTTCCTTCTCTGTGTTCAATATAAGCCTGGCAAGGAAATACTCCCCACGGATGAAGCTGGTGAGATCATCTGTGATGATGTAGACTACATTGATACATGGAAGGTGAGTTGCTAGTACGCTGATTTATTGGCCTTGATTCATTGGGTCGCTAATTTAAGGTAAAGAGAAACCATTTCAATCAAACCTTGAAAGATCTATGCAGATATCAGACCTATGTTACCGATTACCTTTGAAAATCCTCTGCTCATGAACAAAGCCATGTTGTCAGAATACATACATAACTGAACAGCTTTTTCACTTCCAGTGGTTTGATTTCCATACAGAGAGCAGGAATATTACAGTTATTTAAAAAAACCCAAACATAATTGCTCTTACTAACAAATGTTCATTCATCCCTATTTGTTTCCTAAGTAGCCTAGGTATCTATTGGATAAAAGTGATAGTTACAGGGGAATAGTAAATTCAACTGGATATGATATGTTGAGAATTCAATGAGCTAAAGCTAAAATATCAACAAACTGAAAAGAAAATATGACTGAATATTGGTTGCTTTAATTCTTAGAGAAATTTATCATAAGAAGATTCCAACTAGATAGGTATTTCATATACAGGGTTAAGCATAATCTCAAGTTTGATGGTTACCAAGATTTAATCCACAAAATGTATTCAAATATTTAATGCGAGGAACTCATGTTCCAAGATTCCAGAGTTCAGAAATCAAAATGGAACCATGTTTGTTAATCGTATTTAAGGTTTTGGTATGGGAGCTACAGTAAATGATGTGATTTCATGCATTACTTAGAGGTGTTACATTTGACATGTACACCAAGTTAGATTAATGGTAGTATGTTTGCAAACACAACAGGGCTTCCCTACATAGTCCTATAGAGATTTCTATGTTATATGTCAATGCAGTTATATTAAGTAAAGTCAAATTATTAGAATGGTATCCAACTCATATTGCTAATGAATCTTTAACCTTAGTAAAAAAAAACCTGCTGTTATGTAAATATCATGACCTGATGACAGTTGAAAGTGATCATTGGGAGCGCTGTTGTATAAGGCAATTGTAACTACTGAGAAATATCTCAGAATGCTGATTAAAAATCAATAAAATTATTTCCATATTGCGAATGCAGGTCATGGAAAAGCTAGTTGATGAGGGTTTGTGTAAATCAATTGGTGTTTCAAATTTCAATGAGGAACAACTGTGTCGTCTTTTGTCAGTGGCTAAACACCCAATTTCTGTGAATCAGGTGAGTTGATTACATGCTAAAATGTAGTAAAGCAATTACCAAGTAGTGCAAAGTAATGCCTTCATTACCAAGCAGTCACTCAGTGAATAGATACCTTGCAGTAAATCAGTGCAAATAAGTTGCTGGCCAAGCAGTTAATCAGTGCAAAGTTGCCCTCCAGGCTAAAGAGTCAATCGGTGCAAAGTTACTAGCCAAGCAGCCAATCAGTGCAAAGTTGCCTGGCCATGCAGCCACTTGGTATCAGGTTGCATGGCTACAAAACCAATCGACCATCTGGCAAAGCAACTGATCATTCAAAAAGTGCCTCGCCATACTCTCAGTGCAAAGATGTCCAACCAAGTAGTTTTATGTGCAAGTTACATAACCAAGCATCCAATCAGTGCACAGTTGACTGCATGGCCAAACAGCAAAACAGTGCCTTGCCAAACAGCCAATCGCAGCAGAGTTACCTGGCCAAACAGCCAATCGCAGCAGCATTACCAGGCCAAACAGCCAATCGCAGCAGAGTTACCAGGTCAAACAATAAATGCAAGTTATCGTGAGTTACAGAGCCAATCAGTACAAAGCCATATTGCCGCATAAATCAACCAGCCAGCCAGCAAAACCAAACAATTCATGCAGCAAATCAGTGCAAAAGGCTGTGGTAAATAACCAATCAGTGATAAGTCACCTGACTAAGTAGCCAATCAGTGCTAGGCCATGGTAGCTGAATTACCAATCAACAAAGTTTTTTGGCAGTGCCTCAAGCTGATACTTTAATTTATGATTTACAGGTTGAGTGCCATCCATATTTGGCACAACAGAAACTGGTGAACTTTTGCAAAAGTAATGATATTGTCATCACTGCATACAGCCCACTTGGTTGCCCAGGGAGACCATTGTAAGTTTGTCCGGATAGCTTTAATGCATAATCAAAATTCTGACCATCAGAAAACCCCATTAGCTATATCTTATGCATTTTGCTTACCAAAAGAAATCATCCAATCTTCAGGAAGATGTTTTGAATTCCAGTTATTAAGCATATCGTCCTTGAAAACGTGACTATTTCAATCCTTGGTGATGGATCTGGTCGATTAAATTCAGTCCTTTAACATACCCACAATGCAGCAGCCATATTTGAGGTACAATTTGAAAATTATCTTAACTGTTAAAATCTAAGTTGTGTGTTTATCGCCAAGGTTTGAAAAACATCCTGTCATCACACTTCGCTATAAAGCACTGTAAGTTACATTCGATTTAAATCATTTTTATTAAAGAATATACAAAACAGATACTGCAAATAGAGCTTTAAATAATCGCAGATGGGAGAGTTTATGTAAGGTTGAGTAACGGTTTATATATATATATTTTGACTAGAGTAGCAAAAGCAGATTTAATAATGTCATCCTGGTGGGAATACTAGTGTCAGATAATTGTCATGTGGAAGTTGGAAAGCTGCTAAAATTGATGGAAATTGCAGATGCGAGTAGACTATCTGCAGTTTTCATTTCACACTTTCAGGAAGTTTGAAGACACTGATCCAAGACTTCTTGAAGATCCAGTGGTGTGTGATATTGGAAAATCTTATAAAAAGACACCTGGACAAGTTTTAATCCGATATCACATTGAACGTGGTATTGTTGTCATTCCAAAGAGTGCCAATGAAAACCGAATCGGAGAAAATTTTCAGGTATGCTTTTGAATTAATTAGTTGCCATGTTTTTGCTTTTTGACAAATTATGATTTATCTTTTTGTGATTTTACATCATTATGCTTTTCAAAATTGTTGATTTATAAGTATTGTGTTCGTTTTCACTTTCTTTAAATTTTCAAAACGCTGTAAGTTAGTGTGATGAATTTAAATTCTAATGAACATAACAAATATGTATCTCCACTTTGATGGTGATTTGTACAATCATAATAAGACAAATCAGTTTTGTGTTTTGTTTCTTCTGCAGGTATTTGACTTCAAGTTGTCAGAAGATGATATGAGCAAGCTGAACAGCCTAGACAAAAATTACAGGATCTTGGACTTTGCCTTGTAAGTTAGCAGATGTACAGCTTTGCTGTGCATACACAGACAGTCACACTAAAAAATCATTGTCAGTGACAAGGGTTCTATGCAAAATAGAAGATCATGTGCTCACCTATTGCTAGTATTATATATGAAATAATGTTATTCCCTTTAATCCAAATTTAAATAACCATTTGAAAATCTAATCTTTCTTTGTTTCTTCTCCTCTTTCTTGCAGTTTGAGAAAACACAAACATTTCCCTTTTGAGTGTCAGTTGTCACAGTAACAATTCATTTACTTACATTACTCCTCTCAAGATACAAATTGCCAAGCTGCTGTAATTAAAAATTGTCATGTGGAATGTCATTCATCTGAAAATAAATATCTGCAGTCTTGGAAAATATGACTACTATGAAGACAACCCGGAGAAGCTCTAGTCATGAAACTCGATAATGAGTTTGAAAAATAGCTTATCAATTTCTATATATAAGTATAATACATATTTTTTTGCTGAGTGCCAAAATGACGTCACGTCTTATTCTACACAGATTGAAAATGAGGGCGATGCATTACAGCATACAGTCGTCTAAACAAAAGATACCATACCTATTTATGTATCTGGTTACATCAATATATAATATCAATCTTTGCAGCCCTCTGAGTGTTTCTGATCAGAAGTTTGTTTCATTAGAAGGTACCTTTGTGACAGATATTCAACCTCTAAGTTTTCACAATAGGCTGCTAGCTGTTATGCTGTTTGTATGTATTTAATTTGAAGCCTTTTGAGTAGATGAAATTTGAAGGATCTTGTTGTTGTGAAAATCAGAAATAAAATAAACACAGGGACAGCAGCCATTTTAAATTTCAATAAATAGGTAAATTTTATGTAATTTGTATATCTTTCTTATATACCTATAAAATTTGATCCATAGACCATCGAGAAAACTCGAGGGTCTATGATTTATCTAATAGGAAAAGGACTTTTTTTATCTTTTTACGCAATCCGACAGCCACTCCCAATACATGTGGATCTCTAGCCATGGAGGCTTGCTTTGTATTTGTAATTCAGTTGCTCAGTTTAGTTTGCAGAAAACACATTAAGGGGGTGCTGCACCCAACACAGCGAATTTTGCTCAAAAATCACTTTTTTGCAAATATTCATTCAATTTTAAGTAATTTGTCAACCCGAGATTAAAATATTGGTTGGGTTTATCTTTTAGTTCGTCAAACAATTGTAAGTTGCATGATGTGTTAATTTATGCAAATGTATACAAATCACCCGATTTCCTGGCTTCTTTTTTCTTCCAATTTCAAGATTTCCAAAGAAATTAACTCCACTCTGGCTGGGTCAGATTTTCTGAAATTTTCACACAATGTTCTGTAAATGCTATATAACAAACTTAATTTTTGTTTGGCAATAAAGTTCTTACATTTTGAATAAGAGGCATTTTAATTTTGCCAATCATGATTTTAATCACTTTTTTGTGTGTCAGTCTTGCAACCCATACAATTTTAGAATGGAGGTTAGATAATGCAAAATAAAATAGTCGTGTTTTGTACATATACTCTTCTATCAAGTGAAATGTTATATTTCAGAAAATATAGTGTCAAGTTTTTGACTTAAATTAAATTTTATCATTGATACCAAACTTGAGGTTTTTCACCCACAATATACACCCACTTCATCTTTCGAGTAAACTACCGCTACCATACTAAACTTTAGAGTCTCTGCTTTTTGAAAATATACAGTATAAGGGGGTTTCCTTGTCATCTTTGATGAGAAATATTGCTTTGATGAAAACTGTTGGCAACATGCAGCTCGACCTTAAAGGCTTTGGATTATCCTCAAAGCTTCGGGCACTGGCTGTCCTTTCACTGCCTGGATGTCATCGGTCACCCAACATCGGAGAGCACAGAGAGCTTAGGCACAGATGGTATTCTGTTCCTAACATAGAATTTCTTAAAATAGAATGCGCCTCCGGGACAGATATTAGGGCTCTCAATCGTTTACAATTCTTTTCTAAAAGACCACTTGTGGGGGGGGGGGGGTTCATTTAAAAGATCTTACCGGCTTAGTTTTTCGAAATTCGAATATTGTATTTTTCTCCATAGAGTTAAGACAGGGATGGCGGCCATTTTGAATTTTAAAACATCGGTTAATCTTGGATTATTTGCTTCTGTAGTACCAACATTTGCACAGTGACCCCCCCCCCCGATTTTTACTCTTGATTTTGAAAGAGAATGGTTGAAAGATTCCTTAAGGAAAAAGTGATCAAAAGTTTAAGTCTTTCACTTTCGAGGCGCATACCTTAACAGGAACACTTAATAGTTAAAAACAAAATTTGGAATTTTCAAAGGAATTGCCGCAGTGAATCTGTCATTTTTTGTAACCCTGCCAGTATAGTCTTTGTGACGTTTGAATTATATTTGTGAATGTGAGATTATTTTCTTTGCACAATCATGGAAAAGCCACGCCTTATTATGAGAATGTCATGGGTGAGCTTGAATATTACTCTCGTTCTCTTGTGCGGCCTTCACTGCGACTCTCAGTGATTACACAAAATAAAATGTTCAGAAAAGCGTCACATCTTTGCACCTACATAAAACGCGCTGCAAGAAAATTTATTGCACTAAATCAATCCTATTCAAGTACAAAGAACAACCGTATCTTTTCAGGTATCTATAACCATATAAACGGCTTTTAAATCTTATGAAATGAAAAAAGCAAGATCGATATTACACATGCTTGGGAGCAAGAAATTGCAAATTTTTTATTACAAAATGATTAATTTCAAATATGAAAAATTAGGACTGTTGGTGTTACAGGTTAAATAAAACTTGTGCCTTAACCTGATGTTGCTACTGCTAGTGCTACCCAAAGTAAGAAAATTGGGAAATCTGTCGGTTCAAAAAGGAGTTGGAGAGAGAAATAAGTGTGTGATTACATGAGTAGAGAGCGCCAACATCAAACATCGACAGTGCCGTTGGAGCAATCAGAGATAACGATTTTTTTAATAATCATTTCCACTGTGTTATAAAACCACCTTTCTCTGCGCCATCAGTGTTCCGTTTTATGGAATCATTTGTTTTCAGTGGTAAAACTTTACTTTTCGGTCGCACTCACTCACTAGCGTCACCAATAAGGCATCATTTTCACGTCCTGAAATGTTCATCTCGCAAATAACGGTAAGTTTTCGCTAATTTCAAGCTAGGATCGAGTCATGATGATCTCGCCAATATTTTGCTTTTTGCCCTTCTACGATTTTATCAATAAGGCCTTTCATAGAATGTTTCGCATGATAATGAACAATATCGTAAATCTAACGTTGGCATTACAGTCGGCACGTTGGTCAGTCTATTGGGAATAGGCCAATAGGTAAATTATATGCATGATGATAGTGCCAATAAATAAATTTTAGGTATTACGAGGTATGATCAGATAAATTGTTGTTATTTGCACGATATCGATCACCGTTCAAAAAAGGCGCATTACAATGTACATTTCTTGCAAATTAAGATGTTTACTGAGAAGTCTACTTGTACATTGTGTCAATTTTGCATAATTGTGGTTAGAAAGTCACATCGATGGTCTAGACGCTGTGGCAATAATTGTGCTTTCTGGTACGATTATTATGCCAACAAACGATTTTCATTCACATTTTAAACCCTTGGGACTTGTAAAATTTGCATATGCTCAGCTCTTGCTGATTGTATAAAATATTCGTTACCAAATTGTTGTAGTTACACTGTTTTTCGGTGGTGAACAACTTTTCTCGACTTCTACTGAATACTGTTCTCAATGCCAATACGGAAGAGATTTAACACGATTGGAACTAATTTGGGATAATTGGGTGGTGAAGTAATGTCTGTTTGATCTTCAAATGTAAGCTCATCTGCTTTCCTTTTTAAGTTACACACTTGTTTTTATGAGTAATTTGTAATATTGCAACAATCAGCTGAAGAGCACCTAACACTTTTGAGAAATTTTAAAATAAGAAAATCCAATTATCCCAAATTAGTTCCAATCGTGTTTCCTCTTCGTCATCATAAGACCGAAAGAAGTTATTCGGAGACTATACGCTTGTGTAAATTATGTAAATCTGCTTGACACCCAACGAAAACCCAACATCAACTTTACATATCAGTTCATTATCCGATGTTGGGCTGCAGTTTTATTTACCGTGTGTATGTATATGCGATGGGACCTTCAGCAGCCGCGATCGACAACTCGACGCGTTTATTTGAAGTTCCGTCCGCCTTGTGTCCTTTGTCCACGATGGCACAGGTAATTAAACTCGCTACGGGTGAAATGATGCCACAAGTGGGTCTCGGAACATGGCAGGTAAGTAAAGAAATAATCGTCACCACAGACTTTATATGAAATATCATTACCAGTGTACCTTGACCTTTGGAACTTGTAAAGACATATACCGGTAGCTACAGGGTTGTCAGCTGGAGTCATTTGTACATAACCATAAACTTCACCCATATGGGCCAACATGACTAGATATTTATTGTACAAAGTCAGTGTGGTATAACATACGGTATATCAACATACTGGAACTGTTCCGACGGACACGAGATCATCACAGCAGCCTTTACAGTAATGAGTGTTGTTGCACACTAAAAACGACACTCATTGCAGGCTAGATTCACGTATTAGAGTGCTTGTAGGCTCTAACCTAGAGTGGAAAATGGAGCAAAAGAGTGATACATTTTGATATCTAAATTCCGGGAACTTTAGAAACTTTAAAGTTTGACACTGGAAAGTAGAAACACAAGTTACAATGTGAAAATACCAAAAGTCGATATCAATTTATTATAAAGTGGCTTCAGTGATCATGATTATAGTGCGAGAAAAACTGTACCTTTGGAATTCGTTTGAAGTTCACTCGCTGACGGCAAGAACGCACAGCAACTGGCAAGCTTTGTTCCGATAGCACTGATGTTTTCGAGCAATTCATTTACCAAAGAGATTTTTTTAGTGCGACCCCCAATCCTCTCGAATTAATCAGAGTTACCGAAATTTTCACTTCCGCCCATGACCGAATATTTAAAGGTGAAAGGAAAATTATTTTCCGAAGAATAGGGGTAGTCAACACCAATGGGGGTCGAAAATGAGTTGTTTTTCGGTAATTCGTTTACCAATGTAGCTCAGAAGAGTTCCGCGCCAATCTTCAAGTGTTGATAGTCAAGGTGTGACGTATTGAGATGATTGACGAATTTTAGTGGGCATAATATCATTCTTACAGCCACCAATCATGAATTTGAGGACGATTTACGCAATATGACAATTTTGAATTTAATCACTAGTCTCTTGTTGAAGTACTGTGTACAATTACTTAAGAGACAGATACATTCGACCACGGTCCCTCCCTTGTTGGGGGACCGTGTTTAAATCATGCAATTTAATCTGCGTTGCAGTCCCCTCCAGGGCAAGTCTACGAAGCAGTGAAGTGCGCCATCAACGTCGGATATCGGCATATTGATTGCGCCTTCTCATATGAAAATGAACATGAAATCGGAACGGCACTTGCGGAAAAGTTTACGTCTGCCACTGTTCGACGGGAAGAAATGTTCATCACAAGCAAGGTAAAACGTTGTAATATAAATGTGAAGTCAAAAACTTCGTCAAAATGAAATCACAAATTAAATTGTTTATGTGCAAAACATCTTTTGGAATGCATTTCAAGATCGGAGAAAACAGGAGTGAAATATTTCGTGACTCACTTAAACATGTACGATGGCATTCTTTACATTTTTTCTTTGGTACTCTACAGCTGTGGCTTACCTATATGCGACCAGAACTTGTGAGAGAAGGCTGTTTAAAGTCACTGAAAAACTTACAGCTTGAATATCTGGATTTATTTTTAATTCACGCGCCTGTAGCTCTACAGGTAAGACAGAATTAATGCAAGTACTGAATATGAAAAAATGAAGTATTTTCGGATGTTTTTTGAAAAAAAGTATTGATGAATGGTTTGTCTGTTCTAATGGATGGTCGCGTCAATAGAGGAGTCAAAGTATTATCATTTGTGCATACCGTAATTTGTTTACTGATTTAGCTTTGAATTCATTAATGTGTTGTCTGTTTTAATGGAAAGTACACACTGGCAATTTATATCATTAAGAATATCATAAACTCTGAAGGACAATCGTTATCTGCTTTTATGAAAGATATCAAATTTTAAAAATCTCTTCTCGAAGGTTTCGTGTTTCTTAGATGAAAAATAAACTCATTGTGTGAATGAAAAGGGGACAAAGTGTACAAAATGACTAGAACTAACTGATATAGGTTAGTAGCTAGAAAGATGTAAAACGTCTGGCCAAAGGTCTGTGAGTGGGGCACAGCTTGTGAACTACATCGGGAAGCCTATTACTGTATCAACTTTTTATTAACTGTCTTTTACGGGCCAAAGACAAAGGAGACAACACATCCTCCTCCTAGTCAGGAGAAATATATTTGTATATCTATCACTGCAACCATTGGATCATCTTGCTTCTTACCTATCAACGGTTAATTATTTTCTTCTGTATTTTTCACATAAGCCTAGCAAGCAAATCCTTCCGATGGATAAAACTGGTAAGATTATCTTTGATGATGTTGACTACATTGATACATGGAAGGTCAGTAAATAGTATACTAATTTATTGGGTGATTTCATTTGGTTGTTTACGTAAAGTAAAGAGATCTCAAGCCATTTCAACAAAACCTAGGACAATCCATGCAGGTGCCGAACATCCATTACTGGTTACCTTTTAAAATCCTCTGAACAGCTTTTTGTGAAGTGAAGGTATCTTGACAAACGTGAACAAAGGCCGATAATTTATGCAAAAATCATCAAGTTGACACTTTGAAGGCTTATTGTGCGAAAACAAAAGCGAATTTCAAAAATCCGGGACACAGTTTTTTGCCCGGTATTCCCAGTCGTCGATTGCAGTAAACAGATCACCAAGGCCGATTGGAGATTTATACTTACACTTTTTGAGTAAAAAAAACTAAAAAACACGTGTTTTTGAGTAAAGTATGCACACTGTTTTTGAAAAACTAACAAATTTTCTGAACTCTTCGGTGACCGAGCAGATAAAAAAGTACCACATGTCGGGTGTGTGACCACTTCTTCTATGTGAAAATGAGGATTGAAAATACGTTTCAATGAACCTGAGTCGCATCCTTAAGTAGTTTGGTGTAGGAGAGAAGCAAATATGTACATGCTTGAAACATGCTCTTTTCAACAAATTTTCATTCATCCGCATTCGTTTCTTATAATGATAGATTAGGATTTATGAGATAAAAGGATTGGTTAGTGGAAAATAATTCAAATGGATACTGCATGTAATTCAAAAACGCAAATGAACTAAAGGCAAAATATTAATAAAACTGAAGCACAATATGACCATGCTGGTTGTTCGATTCTCAATGATATATATCACAAGATTGTTCAAACTAGATAGGCATTCCATATACAGAGAATGATACTTTCAAGCATCCTGAAGTGTTTCATGTTTAGAATGATTTGCTCAATAAAATGCAATTAAATATTTAAAATAAATTGCTGATGTTCTTGGCGATGAGTTCAGTAATCATAAACTGCAAATGTGCATGCTCATTGTACTTGTTTGTTTCCATGATTTACAGCAATGGAGCTAATTGTCACTGTTTGCAATAGTGTTCTACTGTACGTTAATTTAGCAAATGATGTGATTTCATACTTTAAAGTTCCATTAGCTGTATCTTCTGGCGATTTTTCCATTAGTTTTGATTGAAATAATCACTGGCTCATGTTGAATAGCCTGTCAAATAACAGAGAATCGCATATTATTCGGAAACATTACGGGCCCTACAACTAAATAACATGTGATTTTACAACGAAAATTTCAATTTTTGTCCGGATAGAAATACAAACTCTGTTGACACGCGGATTGCAACGTAGGCATTCTTCAGCACCTGTGCGAGCCATTTAGAGCAATTTCAATATTCATTACTTATGCCAGGTACTTACGTCGTAGTCCATTGTCCGAGCACGTTGCGTAGCCAGATGTCTGGCAATCCACGACGCAATGTTGTTTTGATCCCGCAATAAACGTGAACTTGTACATCTGGCGTGATCGCGGCGTCACCATATCTGCGTTCTCCCCAGCACGCTGAGCATGCCAGACGTCAACAAACGAGCTCGGAAGGGCAACACGTTTGAACAAAAATTAGCAGTTTTATGTGGCTATAACATCACTAATCTAGTAATCATGTTTGTTTCTTCGTAAAACAACATTTTGCAACAAATATGAGCCTCCAACATGGAATTTTCCGAGGTAAAAAATGGTCAAAAGTTACAAATAATGGCCCT
>LD343677.1:183115-200227 GCA_001465055.1 Ptychodera flava | reverse complement strand
CAGCCAATCGGTACGGCACTGCCATACCAAACGGCAAATATGTACAAAGCAGCAAATAAGTGCACAGTTATCTGCATAGCCAAACAGCAAACACTGCGAGTTACTTTTCAATCACTACAAAGTTACATTTCTAAACAGCCAATTGCTGCAAAGTTACAAGACTGAAAAATCCAATCGCTGCCAGGTTACCAGGTAAAAAAGCCAATTGCTGTAAAGTTGCCAGGCTAAAAAGCCAATCGTTACCATGCCTAAAAAGCCAGTCCCCCTGATGTTACCAGGCCAAAAAGCCAATCCCTCCAAAGTTACCAGGCCAAAAAGTCAACTGCTGTAAAGTTACCAGGCCAAAAGCCAATCCCTCCAAAGTTACCAGGCCAAAAGCCAATCCCTCCAAAGTTACCAGGCCAAAAAGCCAATCCCTCCAAAGTTACCAGGCCAAAAGCCAATCCCTCCAAAGTTACCAGGCCAAAAAAGCCAATCCCTCCAAAGTTACCAGGCCAAAAAGTCAAATGCTGTAAAGTTACCAGGCTCAAAGGCATTATATAAGTGCAAGTTACATAGTGAAGCAGAAAATCAGTACAAAGTTGTATGGCATGCATAATCAACCAGCTGACCAAGACAACCAAATAACTCAATGCAGCAAATCAGTGCAAAGTTCTTTGACTAAATAACCAATCATTGCAAGATTTGCCTGGGTAAGCAGCCAATCAGAACAAAGCTGGGTGGCTGAATAACAAACCAACCACTAAAAATAAAATTTGTCTGCCATCACTCTCATCAAAGTCTTGCATATTAAAGCTAATCCTGGTCATGTACCTATATAATTTACAGGTGGAGTGTCATCCATATTTGACACAACAGAAACTGATGAATTTTTGCAAAAGCAACGATATTGTCCTGACAGCATACAGTCCACTTGGTTGCCCAGGGAGACCATGGTAAGTTTGTCCACAATTAAACTTACATTCCTAAAATCAAAATTCTCCTGACTATTAAGTGTTAACAGATGAAAAGTTTCGTGTGATCAAATAACGGTTCAAATATTTTGATAGACTAACAGAAAGCGATATTCTGTCAACTAGACTTGACATTGACGCACTAGTAGGTGCTTACCTGCATAGGTGAGATATTTTTCTCTTCTGATTTGGGAGCTAGATGCTTTAATGGATGCAAATTTCAAATTAAGGTAGACTGTCTTACCGTTTTGCTTTCATGCTTACAGGAAATTCAAAGACAATGATCCAAGACTTCTTGAAGATCCTGTGTTGCTTGATATTGGAAAATCTTATAACAAGACACCTGGACAAGTTTTAATCCGATATCACATTGAACGTGGTAATGTTGTCATTCCAAAGAGTGTTAATGAAAACAGAATCAAAGAAAATTTTCAGGTATGCTTAGAAAAGTCGCTATTATTACATTTTTGACAGGTGATCAATTCTATATTTGTTAATTTGTGGCACTATTCTTTTTAAATAAAGCATTGATTTATAAGTATTGTGTATGTTTTTCACTTTCTTAAAATTTTTTAAGGACATAAGTAAATACTTTCATAATTTAAATCCAGGCAAATGAAATGTTTATTGCTTCTCTTGGAAGTGATTAGTAAAATCATGGTGTAAGAAGTCGATCATTTGTTTTCTTATTTCAGGTATTTGACTTCAAGCTGTCAGAAGATGATTTGGGTAAGCTGGACAGCCTTGACCGGAACTACCGGGTCATGAGCTTTGCCTTGTAAGTATATGTATATACAAGACGTACACCTTTTCCATTCATGTATTCAAAAAACATTGCCAGTTGTGGGTAACTATAAAGAATGACAGCATTTGCGTACCAAGATTCCAAGAACTACAGAATCAAACGTGTTTGGCAATTGTCAAGACATTCTGATTCAGAGAGGTTTTAAAGACTTTTTTCACACAGTAGAACTTGAAGAAAGACATTATGGTATTACACTCATACAGTATTCATACATATACTACATATACCAGTAGTACATGTCCAACATTTGGGATAACCAAATGGTGAATCTGTGAATTTTAAGATATTACTTGCAAATCTAATCTCTCTTTGTTTCTTTTATTTCTTGCAGTCTGAGAAAACAAAAACATTTTCCCTTCAAGTCCCATTTGTAATAATTCATGTACTTAAAGTTACGCTCAGGATACAAAGTATGCCAATTAAGTTGTTTTAATGAAAATATGTCCAGTGAAATGCAATTCATTCCAAAATATATATTTGTAGTTTGGGAAAACAGGGCAACCTGGAGAGATGGTCTTGTCATGAAAACAGTAATTTTTAATGGCTTAATTATTATTTATCAGTTTCATTGGCATGTACTAAGATTAGGGTAATTTCCTGTTGTACACGGATAAAACACTGTGCATAATGCTACAGAGCCATAGCTGTCTGAACAAAAGACACTATTATGCATCTATGGTATATTTACCTGAATACATCAATGTCAAATAAGGAATGGTATTTTTGCCTTGAGTGTTTGTGGTCAGTTTCATTTAAGGTAGAATGCACCTTGATGTTTGGACTCTAAATTTTTATAATACTTTGCTGTAAATGCTGTTTGTTTGAATATATTTTGAAGCCTGTGGAGAAGACGAAATTTCCAGGGCTTTGTTTTTGTGAAATTGTAAATAAATTTTCCTCATAGCAGCCATTTTGTTTTTCAAATATATTGGTTAATTTTAGGTAATTTGTATTTTTAGTACTAAACTTTGAACAGGGTTCCCTAATTTTTAATTCTTGATTTTGAAACAGCATGGTTTAAAAGTTTCCAGGAGTGCTTGAAATAAATGTTGGTATGTTCAGGTTTGATTAGCATATTATCCTTACATGTATTAAGGTAGAATGCGCCTCGGGGACAAATAGTCACACAGTCAAAGTTTTACAATTCTTTTCTGATCTAACACTTGTGGGGGTTCATTTTAAAGCTCTTTATGCAAGGAAGCTTTTCACTGTCTTAGTTTTTCAAAAATCGAAAATTTTATTTTCTTCATAGAGTTAGACATAGGGATGGTGGCCATTTTGAATTTCAAATATTGCAAAATGGTGGGTCATTTGTTTCTCTAATACCAAAATTAGTAGGGTGACCCCTGATTTTTAAAATTAAAATTTTAAAACACCATAGTGTTTACTAAGTATGGATAGTGTTCTGTTGCTGAAATTGGATTTCTTTACAGGAACAAATAATTTTTGGAACTTTCAAAGGCAGTGCTTAAGTGAAGCTATCAGTTTTGTAACCTTGTGAATATAGTTTTTGTTGCTTGTGAATTACACAAATAAATGTGTATTTTTTTTCCTTTGAGGTGTGTGTTATATCATAATGGACCCTTGACTGTAGGTCTTCCAAAAATCATGGACACATCACTGCTTGTGGAGCAGCCATGCAAATGAGTGCATAACAAAATAGTGATCACAAATACAATGTTCAGAATATCGTCACATCTTTATTCACCTACACAAAATGCTGCCAAAATTAAGTAACAAAACGTGTAGCCACTAAATCAATCCTACAAGTACAAAGAACAACTACATATTTTCAGGTCAACCTTGTAAAGTCTTGGCGTCTAACCATAACTGCTTTTAAATCTTATGAAATGTAGAAAAAAGCAAGATCTATATTACACATGCTTGGGAAGCAAGAAATTGCAAATTTCAATTAAAAAATGATTAATTCCAAATATGAGGAATTAGGACTGTTGGGATTACAGGTTAAGTAAAACTTGTGCCTTAACAGAGAGCATATATGTGACTTGGACACACAAGTCTGTCGCCCTCTGACCTTTCACCTGATGTTGACCCTTTTACCAAATAAGGTACATGAGACCTGTTACCCTGCATTCAAGGCTGAAAGAAAAGCTAACACATTAGATCAGATTTGAGGATCAAAAAGCTAACAATTTCAGGACTTTTTTTGGAAGCCTCTCGGCAAATGCTTTTCAAACTACTTGGGTTCCTGTCTGTTACAATAATCAGTGAAAAACTGCAAGTAATTATGAATACCAGGTGTTGGCGTTTATAACGTTACAGATATTACCAACACTGGATTACAACCCGTGACTTTTCCTGGCGTCACCATATTCAGGAATAGAATGGAAATGTGTGTGGAAAGATTGACACACAGGAAATACACTTCTGTTATGAATCACTGTCACATATTTTGAAAAACCTCCACCAGAATGTCTAAAACTGTCATCTTAATAAAAATGACAGCTTACTACATAAGAAATATCTTTTCTACCATAGAGCATCATCAATGCTTGTCAAAGTGGAGGTGATTCTAGATATATCCTTCCAGTTTTTCACTTGTTTTAGGATCCAGAGATGTAACACATCAGGATGTTTGTCATTTTCAATTTACTTTTGCAACTTTTTTGTAGTAAAAAACATCCTACTTCCTAGTAAAGAAATGTTTCTGTATGCTTGAGGGCTTACAACATTTCAATCTCAAGTACCGTCAGAGCATTGGGCCCATTCTAATTAACTGTACATCCATTATCAAAACAAAAGGTTTTGTCCTAAACTAATGCTACCAAAGTAAGAAAAACGAACAAGGAAAAAAGTCACATGGATCTGAATTCACTCAGAATTCATTCTGCTATGAAGCACCTTTTATGGGAAAACCTGTCGATTCCGAAAGAATTTGGAGAGGAAAATTTGTGTGATTGTGTAAAAAAACTAAATCATATCTCTAAATTTAACTGACAGTGTAGTTGGAGAATATCAGGAGAACAACACTGGGCATTATTGTCATCCAGTCTCTCCCCATGCTAAAAATAGTTTTCATCTTTGCAGAAATTTGATATGTGATTCCCACAAGGGTAGATTTCTATTGGATTTTTTACTTTCTAGATAAACTACTAGTCATTTCTAAGGCTGGAGTGAGTCTGCGGCTACATAAAAAGTGAAGTGAGAGACCCATTTACTGGGAGTTACGCTGTTTTACACCAGTGTTGAGTGGACACAGTCCTGTGATCCTCAGTGGATATCAAAAGATAACAATGTTATTATCATTTTCTTGTGCGATAAAACTACCTTCCTCTGTATGCTAAGCAAACTCTAAATTATGGCTGACATGGCAGAGCGGCTGCATCTGTTGATTCCTATGTTTAAATTGGTAAAGGCCTGGTAGGGACTATGTTACCCACTTACTTCTTGCATCACCAGCAATGATGCCCAAGTGTGTACACTACACTAAGATTACTGTGTGTTTCTCCTGAGAAATGCTATACAAAAATTATCTTCACATTCATTGATGGGGGATTGGATCACTGCCATTCTTTCCTAAATTCAATTCTATTAATTTGTGATACATATTCCAGTCATTTTATTTTCTTGAAAAGTCTTGTAACACTTTCTTGCTTTGAAGGTGTTGCTTTAGAACATCTGTAGGGATAATAGAATGACAAGAAAATATGGATACTCTGTCCGTCCTTCAAAAATTGTGATGCAAAGACTAGACTAATGGAACACATCTTCTGTCAGAGGGATAACAGTATTGCTAGCTGTGTTTCTGTACAGATAAAGCTAATTTATAAAAGAAGGCAATTGGATATCTGGAATAAATTCATAGGCTAGCCGGTCAAGTGTCATCTTGGTGAGGTGTGTATTTCTCAGTCACACAGTTTCAGTGTTTGATATGGACACGAAATCTACAACTTCGATTCATTCGATTACATACCTATGATTACATACTGTGGATGAGTTGAAATGCATTTCTCATGTGAACTGCTACATGCCACTTTTGAATTGAAAACTTTTCTTGTATCATGATGCAACAAATTTCAAAAAAATCTGACGAGTTCTATCCCAGAAATTTAACTATTGTACTTGTGACACTTTCCAGCCTAGTTGCTATGACAACAACTGAACAATTGGGACGCAGTAATTTACCCGCTTTCCGCAATGAGGTCATGTTGGCTTGGGAACCCTACTCATTTACATAATGCACGTGTCGACTTTACAGCCTTCAAAACCTCATTATTTCATTGAAATGGTCAAATCTTTGCTAGAAATGTTACAAACAAGCATTTTTTTTCCTGAGGGTTCAGTAAAGTTGGAGGCAGAAAACGGGTACACTCTTATGATGACTAGTAACATGATATCTCCAATCTTTGATGAAGAATGTCGAAAGTATGTTATTACAGGTGACTTGGCTCCACGTCCTGCTCAGAATGATGTAGGCAAGTTTTCTACAATAGTTGCCCAAACTTCATCTTGAGCGGTGTGATAGGGGGACCAATCTGTGATATGAAGCTGTGTCAGGTACCTTTAACTCATTACAAATTGGTTGAGAAATTGGAGAATCATGCTTGTGGCAGCAGATTTTTTTTAACTCTCTATGAACCTGACCTACAGCTTGCATTTGATAAGCTGAAAGTAAATTTGGTTATCTACAACTGCTGGATCAAGAAACATTGGGAACATTTCTACTGGAGTAAAAAAAAAAATTCTACAGCAAGCAAAAAAGAAACAGAGGTAGCAAGTCTTTTAATGCCAATCTTGGGGTGATACTTATCTTGTGTACTGGGAATGAAAATATAGTCTCAAAAATTTCAGGGCCAACAAAGTCTTACAAATATAAAAAAAACCTTTCTGATCCATGGAATTCCGTATTTCCCTGGTGCTCTTCAGTATTCCGCGTAACTGTCATAAGTAATAATTTTTCATAAACAAAAAATATTTTCATTCAGACTTTGTATAATTGTACACCATTAGGTGTACTTTTCGTCATTGCAAATCTTTCTTTAAGCCTACAATTGTACAAGTTGTGTGGCTAAAAACAGTGATACATACCATGTACTGTGTCACTGTTGGTGTTTTTGATATGGTTAGGAAGGGTAGGAGTCAATACACCTATAAAGATATAACCTTTTGCTATTTTTAAGAATTTTCCACTAGTCAGAGAATATAAGACATTGGAATGAATGTATCTACGAAACAGCTCCACCTACTTGTACAATATCGTAATTTTTCTTAATCATCTCAAAAAGGAAAAAAAAATACTAGAACACAGTTCACTGGTACAAAGCTCTCCAAAAGACATCACAATTACTGTTAAACATTTTCAAAATTCAAACACTATGATCAGGAGAAGGCAAGTCACAAATTTTCCATTTTTCTTCTTTTTTCTTAGAAAACACAATCTTTGGTTTTTTTTGGTCTCTTTCTGATAATTTGGAGAATGATGTGGAAAATCTTACCAACTTCATTCGTTTGTCTTTCCCTGTTTTTGCTTCGGACTGATACCGGCAAGAGTTATTTTCAGATTTGTTTCGTGTTTTTTTTTAAAGATTTTAAAGTTTTTTATACTTTTATAATTTTTTTGATGCCAAAATCACACGTACAAATGGAAGCCATGTGTGTTTATGGCATAATATTTTTTTCACGACTTTTAAAAAAAAAGGTTCCTTCATCTTACACTACTGATTTTTCCAAGTGATACTTTTCTGTGTAGAAGATCGGAAGGACAGCAGACCAACAAAGACTGAAAGAGGTAGTTTTGTGGATTATCATTCACAGCCGATATCTGAAGTCCAACACTAATTTCAAACAGACCTACAGAGCCTAGAGTGCAAGCAATAAAAAAACGTCTACGGAATTATGCAAAGAAATCCGCCGATAACTAACAAAAGTGGTAAAAAACTAAACTAAATAATGGAAGTAGCGCTGTGAAGTCTCTGTTCTGAGGGGGGTAAAATATTTTTGATGCTGATGATGAAGGGACAGCTTCATCAGCCGTACACAGCAACTGTGGATGTATTCAGTCAGGAGATGAGGCTTTAATCTTCTGTCCATCTGCTGCACTCAGTCAATTTGCGGCCACTGCACTGGCCACAGTAATATCCCCGTCCTTTTTTCCCCCCGGTTCGTTTTGTTTCTGTGCAAATCTGAGATGACAGTCTTGGCACTCGTCATGGAGAGTCTCTGTCTCTGAGCAAAAAATATTTCTGAACTTCCATGACCTGACCAGTCCTCCGTGCCTCTGTAGTACACTGACACCATTTCAGTTGCTTTTTTGTGTGTTCAAAAAAAACACAAGTGATACCCAGTGCTTGTTGTAGACGTGTACGAGCAGGGACTGTTCAGGTCCACTATAACTGTTCTCCTTTGGTGTCAACAGTATGCTCGCAACTGCTACAACAACGTCCTGGCCAAAATCAATGCATTGAATAGTTTTTTCTCTTCGTTGTATTTCTTGGTTTGCAACAGAGTACATAATGAAGTGAACTAGGTATGATCCTTGTTTTGCATATAAATAAACGGTGAACGGTGTGCGGAGTGTGTTCTTCAGAGTCCATGCATTAGTACATTAAGACACATCCACTATACATCATATGGAGAAGGAAAAAATTATATTGTCAATTATGTAGAGAATTACAATGTTTCAAGTATTTTTCCACTGGTGAATATCCGTTACGCTGTTATTGTTCAGCTTCCACTTTCTGAGATGGGGGTATGTGATTCAGATTGGCAGTGTCCGTATGTCCAGCTGGTGCAACGCTGTGAGGTGTGCCGGCAGGGCCGTGATTTTCAATTGGATTGACTTGTGGCGGAGTTGGCGGAATGAGAACCTGACCGTACGGATATCTTGCTCCGCCGTTCATATCTGGATGAGGTGCTTCTGGCCACTGGCTATTGCCAAGCAAGTATTCCTTGTTGACACAATTACGAAGATTATCAGGTACTCTGCCGGTTAATCCACGCCGGATCTCCCCCGCGGCACTTTCACGAGCTTCTGTAGAACTCTGCGCGCTATACCAGGCAGAGTGTGGCGTACAGATCAGGTTTGGCGCATCTTTCAATGGGCCTGATGAGAAATTGAAGGGCTCGTTTTCATGGACATCCAGAGCGGCAGCGCGAATGCGTCCTTCCTTCAAGGCGTTGGCCAGAGCATTCTCGTCAATTAACCCGCCACGTGCAGTGTTCACGAGAAAGGCTCCCTGGCGCATTTGTTTGATGGTGAATTCATTGATGAGGTGATGATTGTGTTCATTCAGGTTACAATGTAATGATACACAGTCACTTTGAAATAGCAAGTCCTGTCAAAGAAAGAGAAAGCCCATATGGTTAATATAAGATTCATAATTTACGCTGGACAATGATTGTTCTGATTTTTGATACATTTCTCAAACTGATATTATTGTTTTTGTAGATTATACAAATTTTGAGTTTTGATTTCCCACAAAGTGAGTTTATGCCATCTTGAGTCACTGAATTTCAAGGGAAGTGATAAGATATCTACCTGTAGAGTGTAGACTCTTGTAAGACCCAGTGACCTCTCTATACCTTCCTGGAGGTAGGGATCGTAGAAAATAACATTGAAGCCAAACGCCTTGGCACGCAGAGCTACAGCTGACCCAGTCCGGCCTGAAAAAGAAACAAAACATTTATAGGTTAAACCCCATTTAATAGCTGTATCTTTTCGCGTCTTTATTGACAAGCTGGTTTGAAATAAAATGAAACTTACGCAAAAAAGCTTACTGAGGTGTGACCACTGATAACTTTTCAAACATTGGCAATGATTTTAACAACTAAATAATTTTTCAAGTTGCAAATCAAATATAGCAGCCACAAATATATATGTAAGTGACTGAATTTAATCGACCAAATCAATCACCAAGGATTGAAATACTGACATTTTCAAAGACATTATGGCTAAATAATAGGAATCCAAAACATGGTGTTTTTTAAATGGCATTTTTTTGGTACGTAAAATGAAAAAAGATTCATCTGATGGGGCTGTAAGAAATATAGATGTCAACATGGCAAATACACATAATCTGTGAGGATATCTTGTTGCATATTCCATGCAGGACAAAAGAGTGACACAGTCATACAGAGATGACAACTGCCTTGGGTAAAGTTTGTGATTAAGATGTCCATTTTCTTGTCTAGAAAACCACATCATAATTCCCTTCATGACATCACAGACTATGCTGTTACGTTCTTGATATTTTCAGAGTGTTTTTTAAATTGAAATGACCACACCAATACAGAACACAATGAACATATGCTATTACCCAAATAAGGCCAGTCATTATGTGTTATGTTACACACTTCATCCATTGTTCTTATGGGAATATTGAGAGACTTTGCTGCTATCTCATGTATGGGTCCCAGATACCACTGCCATCTTTGTTTACATTTTCTGAATGTGTGCACGCATAGATGGCACTTTCAAACTTATCAAAGTAATGGTTGTCCAAAACTGTTCCTGTTAGCATGTATCAGTGCAAAAAGGACACACACTGCCAAACTGCAAATTGATGAATCACGACATAAGTTTTGGATGATGTGTGGTACAAATGGGACAACAGTATCACATTATGCAAAGTTTGAAAGGAGCACATTTTTTATTTGGTATACACATTGTTCTGGAAGTGTACTCATCTCTACTTTACATCTCTCATCCACAATATGTATCTTTTAAGACATCTACACACATCTACTGTTACCAGGACCATTTCTTTGTGAAATCATAACTGGTTGAGTTGCACAGCGATCTTTACCTTTCAAACTGTACATTTGAAAATGAAGACACTATGTCCAGAAAAACCAAGTCTTCATTGGTAGATAATCAATGAAGCAAATAGTAGTGGATATGAAACCAGATATAGCAAATTTGCCAGTATATATGTTGAGAAACAGGTGGCATCTGAAGACACTGACCATAGCTCCTAAAAACCTTATCTGCCTCTACTCAGGTTCATCTGTCCATCAAATGCCACATTTAACATGTAACACTATAAAGTAAGAAAGAATTACATTACCTAAGCCTATAATTCCCAGTGTTTCACCACGGATTCTCGTGGCACCATGTGCTCCTTCACGGATATTTTCTGCTGTGGATATCTTCTTGCCCTGTTTGACCATCTCAGCTAGCCAGTGTGTGCGTCTATAGAGGTTGAGAATCATACACATGGTGGAGTCTGCCACTTCTTCAACACAGTAGCCCGGTACATTACATACTGCCACCCCTGCAATTCATGAAGATAAAGGACAAAACATGTGGAAATTAGCATAGTGATGGTACATATTTTGAGGGTCAATGTGTTTAATAGTTCCTTTCCTGATAAACATGCCTGCTTTCACTCAACGGATAGCATGATGTTACCACACTACTGAGCCGTTTTGATGTCAATGTTGCCACACACCGAATTGACGATGATCATGGTTTACATTTTCACGAAACTAGTTTCCAGTTCCTGAGACAGAACGTTGAGTTTTCTGGGATATTAAAACTGCTGACAAAACTGTTTCTGCAGTTAGTTTTGTCTGCAGTCATAATACATTATATTGTATTTTGTGGGATAACAAATCTGATCCTGCAGTTGTGTTTTGCAGTTTGCTTCACAGACGAATGTGACAGAAATTTAACATTTATGCCTAAAGTCATCAGTAGCATGTACATTAATGTTGTTATAAGTCAAAAGTAGCACAATTATGCCTAGTATTTTTATCAAAAGCTCCCAAGATACAGGGAGACAATCATTACCTAAATCACCAGCAGCTTTGATATCAATATTGTCATAACCAACTCCGATGCGAACAATGATTCGCAGAGCTTTGAATTTTTCTAAGTCTTCTCTTGTGAGAGTGATGGTATGGTAGAGAAGAGCTCCGACAGCTTCATTCAAAACCTGTAACAGCAAGCATGAAGTTGGTTATACAGCTGATCAGTCAACACAAGGATGAGTTGTTGTAAGAGCGCCACCTACAGGTGAATTTCCCTTACACTTGCAAACTATAAAATATAAACAGCTAATCTGAACACAAGAATGGGTTGTTGTAAGAGCGCCACCAACAGGTGAGTCTACCAAATACTGGTAAACTCTACTGTCACTATATATCTGTTTGAGCAGAATGTAGTGTATTGTTCCCAGTGGTATTCATCTAGCATCCCATGGCAGCGTGATTGTAACAGATGAAATGGAAAACGCACACTGCCAGCTGCCATACCCTGGAATAACAGACTATTACTGATGAGTTGGAACTAGAAATGACAAAGGATTGTAGTTTTTTACAAAGTGTTAGCTTCAAGATTTTAGATACAAAGTCAGAATGACTAAATTTACTCCCATGGTTGATTTTACTATTATGGATGAATACACAAATGTAATTTGATTCATTCTCACATTCACTGGATATCTATGATATAAAATCACATGAGAATATTTGTCACACTAACCTTTTCATGTATTTCTTGGGTTGACTGGGCATCGCAAAAAGCAACTGTGGCCACATCTTTCAGTATGGGCATTTCAACACTGCAGTCACGCCCATCCAATAAGGCTACCAATGGGCGTGGATGCATGGGGTTGTTGGTACCTACAGCTGGATGGCGGATATCTGATGAATAGAAAATGTCGTGGAAATAATGCAATTTATCATGTCATACTGATGTGAAGAATTATTAGTGTTACCATAAAGCAGAGCTGATTGGTTTGTCCTGAGACACCACTGGCTCATGACTCGTGTTACTTTCATGATCACTTCATCCAAAATTTTTTTTCACAAAAACGACTTAATACATAATGGTTGATTTTGATTTTGTAACATAGTGTAGCAATAAAGAACAGATATTTCGACCTCTGTAGAAAGGGTTTTCATTTCACAGCAAAGCCAGTGAAAACAATACGACCTAGTACACCTAGATTAGCAACAGTTGATTAAATAATTTATTAGAATATCCTTACTGTGTTTATCTTTTGAGCAAACTTACATAGAAAGAAAAACAACACTAATCTACATGACTCATCATGTGAAGTGTGCCACTCATTATTTTCTCAAAAAATATCAGAAGTGGTCGCCAAAGCACAGACACACACACAGACCTCAATGTGCTTCCACAGCTATTAAACACCACAGGCTACTGAAACAATGATTCACTTTGAAATACTTTCTTCCTTGGCTGCTCTCTTCATTTCTAGTATTGCTACAGAGCTGACAAATTGAAATTTGAAGAGATTCCTCCGCTGACTTTGAATCATTAAATTTTCTATTGAGAAGACATGAGGTTCAGGAAGCATGCCTCCAATAGTGTTCTGATAGTGAACAAATGCTGACACTATAGACAAGGTGTTTGCCAAAAGCTAAAGATGATATGCGAATGCAAGGGAATTACATGTTAAAAATTTGGGCTGTTTCTGTTCCTTAACCTCCAGCAAGTAGGTAGAGAGGTGTGTATACGTGATGCGCTACAGTTCTGATTAACAAGCATGTAAAACACTTGCACCCAGCCTTACTTAGACTGAGAAGGTAGAGCAAAATATGCAAACATGTTGTTGAAATGTGTACATCTATGACAGTCACAATAAAGGCAGCCAATTTTTCCGAAATAGCGACAAAATGAATACATATCATGAACTTCACAAATGAGTGGAAAACGGTAAAAATCAAATTAACAGATATCATATGCAATACTTGCTTGCTGATATTCAAAACAGAAATACCCATACAAATGCATGTAACAACCAATATGATTCAATGAATCATGCACAGGTCAAATGGTTGTTGTTAACACAACTTTCTTCTGAGCAAAACTTTTGCCACCTTTTTCTGCTGACACACAAACTTCTACATTCCAGTATAGAGTACTTACTTTCAACAATTCTTTCGACGGACATTCTTGGTCTCTTGTTTCTCCTGTTTTGCTGTTTGTCCATAGGGGAGTTGGGTTTCGTTGAGGAGATGTCTATTGTTATTGGTGGATCGACTTCCGGATCAGGCACTGGTACGTCACCTTCTCGTTTCTCTCCACCAACAAAATGACAACTACAAATACGTAACTGAGTTGAAAATGAAACAAAGTTACTTGTATTGTCTAGCACGACCATTGCAAAGATATTTTGCCTCTTCTGCAGTTTTATCACTTTTCAGTTTGTGGCTTAACTGAAGAATACTGAATTCATCGTAAGTTCTATTACAATTCAAAATAACCCTTGGGGGTATGTTTCTATTTCTTTGTTATAAGAGGCACCCCAGCACAAATAGGGCAATACTCATTAGAAGAATGAATACGCTATTCTTCAGATGTGCCTCAGTATACGTTTTAATTGTTTCCTGTTCAGGTATAATTTCTATGTCATTGTAGAGAAATAAAAATGCACTCAGAATTTGATATTGTCTCTGGTGCAGAGGTGATATGCAGAAACCCTATGACATCTTCAAATTATTGATACAATGTATGAACTATTGCTACTGAAGAATGTATCAACTATTGCGAATGTAGCAAAAATTAGAATAAATTAGAATAAATTAGAAACATTAAATAAGCACTAGATTTCACTATTCCACAACTACATTCCACTAAATACTAATCTCACCACTGTAAACTCACACTACCAATCACAACACAACATAGAACACCATCAAGATCAAGGAGAAAAACACATAGAAAATGAGAGGAGTAGTACAAAACACGTTACCTGAAAACTTGATTTGTATGTTCTCTGGGTTGTATACAGTGTGTGCAATGAACTAGTATTTAATACTTTGATTTAGGGAGGGGTTGAATTGGGGAATGGTAAGAACTTAAACAGAGAGGTGGAAAAAGAAACAGCCTGAAAATATGTAGAGGGGCTTTTCGCTCCACACAACCAGATTTTTGAGACATTTTATCATCTTGGTGAGTACTATATACCAAACTAATGTATGACACTGCTTCTCATCTGGGTACCTCAAACACATATCTTTTGATTTTTTTTTCAGTGATGAACTTAGTAACATTTTAGGCCTGGTAACAAATAGCATCATGGCCACTTGGTATCAAACAGACTACATTGACATAAACTGTTTGCAAAAGGAGCAATTTGAGATATTTTGGGCTAATAACTGATATGGAAGAGGCCAACAGCACATTTGGGTGAAAAAAAATGGTTTCATAGGATAGTCAGAAGCTGTAGATGATCACTGAACAATCCTATTATGTGTGAATGTGGCCACTGATTGAGTGCCTGTGTTTACTACCTGTTGCCATGGGTAACGAAATAAAGAGATGAGATCCCGAACCACAATGAATGGATGACTTGGTAGACATTCGTTTCAAAAAAAATCTCCACTTTTATGGCAAGTCTTTTGAACAAGACAGTCATTCCCGAGACTTAATATGGATCAACTGATGTTCACTTTAGATGGAAATACACATTTTTTGCGCCTTGCCATTGATTGGGTATGCTTACTCAATTTCCACACCACCTTACAGGAAATTGGCAGATGACCATGGAAGCTTCAGTGAATGACAGCTATAGAAAACAGAAAATTCCATGCAAGCTAATCCGTTTGCTCTGTATCTGGCTGTGTGCCATACTATCTTTCTAATATGAGCAATTTTCAATACAACTTACCGTCATTCCGTGGTAAATGCCCAGGCTCTCCAGATACCAGAAATTTGCCAAGAGCACAAGGTCTTGAAGAAATACGACAATGCCACTCACCTTAATGACGCTGGCAGAGTCACTGATACTGCAGAGCAGTGCAATACTACAATGATACATACTTTAATTTAGCTCTATGAGAAACCAGTCCTTAAACTCAACACAAAATTAGCTAAATTTTACCTTGGCTTTGAGGTCATCCATGTCGTACATTAGTTTAAATTGCACTTTAACACTGCAGCCTTACGGATGTGTACCTTTGACTATGCATGTACATGAAGAGGCTAGACTGATTTCCTCATTCCTACATTGGCAATGGTCCGTCTATCCTGTATGTAGTATTTATTAACCCTTTGAGTGCCAAAGTCGAGTTTTGTTGCCTTTATACAATATAACACCAACAATTTCATTCAGATATAGACATTTTTTCTGATTTTTCCCAAAATTTTGGTCAAAAAGTGTAGCCCGTGAAAATCATATCTATTAAGTCCAAAAACATGGAAACAATTACAGAAAAATCCATAAAAGTCGGTAAAATGTTGCCGTGATATTTTTTTGGGAAAAATTAAGGTGCCCAAAGGGTTAAATATAATGCAGTTCCCATTACAGCCTATCTATCTTGAAGTTAACAAATGCACATATCTTCAAAATTAGTCTTGAAAGGGAAATTTTCAAACCCAGGGTTTTGCCCCTCCTACCTTCTCTGCTATTGTGTTTCTTATCAATATTTCAAGATAATGCAGGAGTCACGTTTAGAATTAAAATCGGACAATTTGTTTTTAGGTAAACCTGCTAACACAGTGATTTCTTTAAACTTTACTCGTTCTTTTTAAAAACATAAATCAAATATGGCTGTCAATTGTTTGTGTTCATTTTAGTTGCCTACTATTGGCAGCTTACAGCAACATTAGCTGAAACACTTGATGTGTCTCCAATTGTTTTTGTTCTTTTTGTGAAATATACCGTTTTGCTCTACTCCCCACCTCAGTATTGAAATGCCAAGTATTCAGCTCTTGTCAACACAAACTGTATGTGGTTACATCCAATGTTATTGTCGGCAAATGAATTCCACGGTAGTCCAGACAAGAATACCTTTGTAAACAATAATATTGCATATTTTTGTACACTGTGCGTTGTGTTCGCAAAGCTGACACTTGGTATTTCAACATACTTTAAAGGGACAAAGTCAGCCAGTTTTCATGAATTTTGTTTGATGCGAGATACTGCTTATATTGTTTGACATGTCGAAAGATATTGAATGAATGGGTGACCATGCATATATTCAACTCTGATTTAGACACAATAAACGAAACCATCACGAAAATGAATTAATGGTCATGACCATTAATTCATTTTCGCGATTGTTTCATTGACCGTGTCTAAAACCGGGGTCGAATATATTCATGGTCACCATTCATTCCGTATCTTTTGACATGTCAAACAATATATGCAGTATCTCGCATCAAACAAAATTCATGAAAACTGGCCGAATTTGTCCCTCTAACCCTTTTATATGATATATGTACGCAGTTTCTAAAAACACCTGAGGATAGAACAAAAGCCTGGTAGTTGGAGTTAAGATTAAGATTTGTAGAAAGTGATTTGGCTTTTTCAACAAAGGCTTTCCTTTATTGAAGAAAAGGAAATGATAATAATAATAACCAGCCTGAATGAAGCCACTGTTCTTTCTGGGGAATGGACAGTAGAAATTCTAACTCATGAT